>ML208287.1:50413-67562 GCA_004369065.1 Pluteus cervinus | reverse complement strand
TATCAAAGGGAAATCACTGAACTTCGCTTCGTGAAGTTCAATGATATGCCCCCAAATTCTAACCATCCCGCCCACCGACGAACCCGTGCCTTAACACCGCGTTGTCGGCGTCCCTAGTCAAGCACTAACAACTTTCATAGATACGGAATTCGAATGCCGCAAGTTGTAGGGCACCCGCCCCTCGGCCGACCAATCACACTGGCGACTTTCCAGTGCGCCTCATTTTTCGCATTGAACGCAATGATAACTAATGAGGTCAGGGTGGGAAGAGCGCCTGATCATCAGATGAGCGCCTCTTGATATTACGGTAATTGTCCTCGTGCCCACGGCGTGGATGGTTTCGGCGCCAACACCCCTTGCCTTCTCGCCACCACCTTCCACCTATTCGCAAACCTCTATCTCCTTTCTTTCGGTTCAAACTTGATCATCTTTCATCCATGACGACCCTGGTCGGCGACAGGACCTTGCATCTACCCCAAGGGCAATACAACGAGCACAATGTCATCCAGAATCAGAATGTCCAGCATATCACTATGAGTCCCCCACCTGGTGTGTCCTAGGCAGGACATAAATACGCTGCCGCTCGCTGATAATATCAGTTCCAGTAGATGGCCGGTTCATCGAAATCTTGCGCCAGCGGATGTGCGACGGCGCAGCGTTCGACTCTGCAGAACGCGCGGATCCTCCCAGGTGTCATCCGGAAACACGCACAACCATCTTGTCACCCGCATCTTCATGGGTAAACGACATTGAGGCCGTATGCTTCTATCTGTGGATCACAGGCTGGGCTGGTGTGGGGAAGTCGGCTATCCTCCAAACACTCGCGGAGGAGTTTGCGCAGAAGAAGAGACTAGCTGCTAGTTTCTTTTTCTTCCAAGCCAGTCGTGGTCGAAAATCCACCCGCGGTTTCATCGCTACCATTGCTTATCAACTCATGGAATCCGTACCTGGTGCTCGTGAAACTATCCTCCGCAAAATTTCCCATAATCCGGCCATTTTCGACAACAAGTCTTTCAATGGGCAGTGGCAGACTCTCGTCGTGGATACCCTCTGTGACTGCAGACCCCCAGCCCCCTCACCTCCCATGCTCATCGTCGTTGATGGCGTGGATGAGATTATCTCTCGTGAGGAGCAAAAGACCCTCCTTGAAGCTATTCTCTGGAGTACTCCCCGGTTGCACCCTGCGGGATACAAACTACTCATTGCATCACGACCCGAGGAGCAAATCGAAGCGATCTTCAAGAATCCACCCCTCGGGTTTTCCAAATCAAATAGAGTCAACCTCGACGACGATGAAAGCACCAGAGCCGACATTGGACTCTTCTTACGAGACACACTCTCGCGGATCCGTGAACGCAAACCGCACCTATCCGCACCCACGGCACGGAACTGGCCAGCACAAAGCACAATTGATTGTCTGGTCAAAAAAGCTTCAGGACAGTTTATATATGCTAAAACAATAGTTCGGTTTGTGGAAGATTTCAACGGTGATCCACAAGATGTGCTGCAGGTGATTATGAGCCGTGATCCACATTTAAAATCTTTTAAAGAACTGGACTATCTCTATCTGTTATTGATGGAGCGGATTCAGACGTGGACACCAAAGACGAATCGCGGCTTGCTCCATCATTTACTTGTTTGCATATATATGCACCTGGGTGCGTCTACCTATCCACACGAAGATTTATACTCATTCCCATAACTATGCTGCAGCCAAGGAGTTCAAGGATCAAATCGATTTACTTTGTCCCAAGGCGCCTAAGGAGGGTAACACTTTGTTATGGAAGCTTGGTCCTGTTGTTGACGAAGCTGGCGTGTATCGCCACAAGTCATTTATCGAGTTCCTTACCAAGCCGTCTGCTCCCCATGTGTTCTCAATCAATTCCTGGCATATCTCTGTGGTGATATCGCAATGCCTCCCGCCAATATTGGACAGTCGCAAGGATGCTACCCTGCTTTTCCGCTTTCTTGAATACAGTTCACCCACCCCGGAAATCATCTCCTGTCTTCGGAAGCTGCCAAAAGGCACACTGGCCTCCTGGAATAGTGCGCCTGGGTGTAGATCAGATGGATCCCTATGGGATGAGACGGTATGTCATAAGCTCCGTCTCTCTGACGAGCTAGAAGCCTAATCATCCACTCCTTACTTGTAGTGGCTCCGCTGCTGGTCGCTTGGTTGGTTGTCTTTGAAGTATCGTTATTCGGATGACCGGTAAGTCTTTTTTGCGTTGTTGTTCTATACTAAAGGGCGATGTTGTCAGCCGTGTGCAGTTAGTAGTAAGCCGCAGGTGAGGTGACATCTTGGCCTAATCCATTTCGTGTTTGTGCTGCTTCTGACGAAACGCTAGGCCACCCCTTCAGTATTTATGGAATCCGTTATATCTTTTCGTCGGGTTACCTTATTATGCCTGGCTCTCGTCCAAGCAGACTTTGCCATCTTCCTATAAGGGCAGGATTCATGATCTCAAGAATACAGAGAATATAACGTGAGTCACTAGCCTTTCTGCGTGTCACTCTCATGTGACTTTGAAATCACAGAAAGGGGTCATAAGCACTGTATAACCGAATTGTTTACGCCGTATTTGATCCCCGTCTTTCGTTTGTCGAAAATGCATGAAGGAGTTGATGTTACAGAGTCTTCTCGTTGTCCCTTGATCCAGAACTCGCGAAAGTGTTTGCCAGGTTCGGTGGTGTGGATTTCCGCCTGACCATAACTCTCTGTTGAGTTGAAGTTCATACACTGCACTCGGTGACGCGTTCTGGGACCCGTCGAAAAGACGACAATCTACCGATCGTATATGCTAGAAGACAGATTTAGTACTCCACCCCCAAGCATGTTCGTTCACATCTCTGGTCATTCCCGTGTCCGTCTCAATCTCGGCATCATGGACTTCCGAAGTCTGGATCCGTCATCGTTCTTCAGCTTCAAAAATGAACAAGCTTGTCCGATCCGGCAGGAACGGTCCAATTATGAGTAATCCCAGATCTTTGATATCTTTCTCGTACTTCATATAGGGTATAAGGTCTAAAGGTACACGAGGGAAACGACATGTTAGCCCCCCATCGAAGAGGACGACCATGACAAAAAGAAGTAATAGTACTTACCAGTTCCAATTCGACGCCTAGCGGTCTAGGTAGTAGGATCTAAGCTTGATATCGCCAATTTGATTTGCAAGAGGACAGTAGAGATGCTGCGATATGCCCACCACCACCTTGAACGCAGAAAAGAGGCGGATTCGGGAACGCAGGTGGGAACCTAATCTCAAAAACCGACGAGTTAACACCCCTGTACATAGCCAACATCATCAGCACTCCGAATGTATAACAGAGCGAAGACCAAAAACGACGTACTTTGGTTTCCTGTCCTTCGCAACGGCAACGCAGGACCAAACCAATGCAACTTCATGATCCGCTGAAAAATATTATCACCAACAAACTCCTCTGGCATATACCACCCCAAATCCCTCAGACTATCCGCAACCTCCCGTTCCTTCGACATAGCCTTCAACACTCTCCGAATGGCCATAGTCGCAGACGGATTAGCGGCCAAAGGGGGTAGCATCATCCTCTCAACATATCCACCCACCCATTCCGCATTATGTCGCCAGTCATCCTTCAGTCTGTTCTTCGCTTTTTGGAGCTGTTGAGTTTCTTGTCTTCGTTTGGCATGGTGAGATGCTGGAATGCGGTAACCTCCGTCATCCGAAATTTCGACAACTCGAGATTGAGAGGCTTTAGTGGGAGAGGCGCCGCGCCTACCCAGTCAAAGACAGCGATATCCGCGTCAGGGTTTGCTTCGATCACCAAACTGATCTGGTATGACGGATCAGGGATTCGGATTGGCTTGTTACTGTCGCTGCATGAGCCGGGTCGAGGGATACGAACGGAATGCGACTGGTTGAGGTGAACGAGCCGCCGTCATCGTAGGTTCGTATTCCTTGACAAGGAGGTATTGACTATGCAAAGCAAGTCAGAAAAACAGCCATTCACCGTCGGGAGAAAGAAACATACCACATGATCTGGGGTACAGGTTTTGACTTCTTGCTGTACTCCATGAGGGGTCAAGGCGAGTTCGACTTGGCCATGGTTACAGCAGAGGCTGGAGGCTGGAGGCTGGACGACCCCGCGAAGACTGCCGCTTAACCTTCTCGGCTTCCCAATGAAGGGCTTGACCATGAGGACACGCGGTAGTCATAGTACCGAGGGTGTGGCGTCTAGGTTCGATGTGAGGCTGTCGTGCAGTTGGTAGCGTGCGCGAGTGAGGGGAGATGGGGTTTTGGACAGGAATCAGAGTGTCAAACGGCGCTGGCGCCACATGAGCAGAAGGACAAAGTAACGGTGGATCCGTAGATGATTGGAGTTGCGTCAACAGAGGAGACGGAGGTAGTTGAGGTTGTTGTGGAGGGGCGATTTGGGCTTGAGGCTGTAAAGGGGGGAAAAGTCGTTGCAATCTGGGATGTGGTTGGAGTAGTTGTACTCGTAGGGGTGGTCACATCGGCCGGTGTTGATGCAGCCGAGATTGGGGGAAACCGTGTTGTATTGGTTCTGTTGATAGTTCGCACTGAGACGATGAATGTTGCGGGGCCATCGTAGCTGCTGGGAAAACTTGGCCAAAGTGGCTCGAATACAGCAATGACGACTTACTGGTGATGGGAGGTAAAAGGGCGATAATACCTGGTAGCATTGGCGGGGAGCGTTGACTTGCCAGACAGTGGTGTTTATGCCCTCGGCTTGTGGTTGAAAGGTTGGGGATCGACACTACACCAAAACTCCAAAGGCGCAGCGATGACTGCGGAGGGTGTTAGTACCCTAAAAGCAAAATCAGCTGAGAGCGGCCGGAAAGACGATGAAGCGCACACGATGACTCTGAGACTTTTGGACCAGCGTGCACGCGTGCACCGCTCGAAGGAAAACCCAGCACCTCCGGCCTTGCAAAAGTATCAAAATAAGGAAATAAAAAAGGAGGAAGCTCCTGCCGTGTGATACATGATACGCACCATGACTCTGTTAATGAATCACTTATTTTCTCCAGTACCCCTCGCATAAAGTCTTCATCAACTCGCAGAACGGGAAGGCAGATAGAAGAGTTCGAAAGGAGGGTGTCGGAAAACCCAATAGAACCCAATCCCCTGGCAGATCTCAGCACGGTTCAAAGATTACGACACATCAAAAAAGGTGGGAAGCAGTCCTCCTCGTATCTCCTGGCCTGTGGGCTGGGTTCAGAAAGGGTGGTGTCGAGGGTTGGTCGAAAGAAAGCAAGGTGATGACGTGACCAAATTGGTCACCGTATCCGACGATGGCTCTGCAACCGGAAAGAGTTTACACTGCTCAGCCTTTGTCTCACTTCGCAAATTTGGACGACTGAGCGGCTTAATTGGGGATTGGGAACAGGGAAGGCATCCAATGAACATCCGTACCAAAGACTCTGTAATACAGATGGGGATTGTGCGCACATTACAACGAAAAGCAAATGCCCTTTTCCTAACAGTCAGATCATCGGCCCATCAGATTGCGACCGAGGTACCAGATGACTCTTATATCCTCATTGAATACGGGGGCCTTCCAGAGCCCTGTCCTAAAGGAAATATACACTCCAATCACCACATAGCCACAGAGCACAGAGGGGTAGATGACCTGAGGGGCGAATAGAGAAAAGGTCAAGTATAGGATGGTTGCAAGGAATGTGATGGTGGCCATGAGTTGGAGCTGTTCACATAGGTAGAGATAAGTGTGGAAACCCTCAAGGGTCACTACTCTAGGCTTCTTCCCGAGTGCTGCGACATGGAAAGATACAGTGGCCGCACGCCCGGCGATTACAATGATGATGAGGTGCGTTATGATGGTGAGAAATCCAAGTAGGATTGCAATTTCAAGAGGTTGACTCTGGGAGAGACTCGGCGTGTTGTGGTTATTGAGGAAGATACCTTGCGCGAGTAGTAGAAGCACGAGAACGAGAGCGGCAGTTAAAGTTGACTATGGAAGGAGTCATCCAATTGAACCCCTCAGTAAGACATCCACATACAGTCATGACAACCATTCTGAACCGGTCTCCGAGTCTCCTGAACTCTATCTCTGTTAAGGCGAGATACAGAACAAGAACAGGAAACTCAACATACCTTTTATTTGCTTCCCTACCTCGAACTGTCCAAAAGGGTGGTGTTCCCTTTCCAAGCCCGTCGACAGTCGGGGAGGAGATAGAAGTGATGGAAAGGGAATTAACGGGTCTACACCCGGGGTTGATGCTAGAGGGAGCGGCGCGCCTGCAGCTCGAATGGGTGAAGAAGTTGGGCTGGGTTCGGAGGCGACCGATATGTTTTCAGCTGAGCTTGACGGTGAGGAGGTCCGCATCCTTGGGGTGGGGTTAGGGGGTGTCGACGCGATCGCAATTGGCGAAGGTCGTGAGGGTCCTGACATGCTCGCAACTGGCGTCGATCCAGCAGGTGTGGACGTGCTCAAAGCTTGGGTGGATGAAGGCCTAGGAGAGCCTGGGGAGTCCATGATCTGGTTGGTGTTGACGGTCCCAGAAGCTGCAAGTTCCTTAAATATACGGTATCTGACTGTAAAGTGGATCCACTTTCGATGCTCGATCGCAAGGTGGCTGGCCCCCATGAGGCACGTCTCACGATGTAAACCGTCATAACTCGTTCTTTTGTTTCTGATGAAATCGGCACGTTTCATCCAAGTTGGACGTGTATGTCATGTTGTAAGAACAGATCCCGTTGCAAGCAGGCTTCGTTGAGACGTGCATCGGGGAGTGGTCCTTCCGATGAAACATGCACACCGAAACTCGAACAGACTCTTCTATATATTTGAGTGGAGACGATTGCTTCGCTGAGGCTATAGCTAACGAGTAGACGTACCTAGCTCCTGTCAGGCTGTCACACTCAGTAAAAAAGAAAGTCGGCGTTCAGTCAGTATTAGTCAGACACAAGTCAGGAGCGTCGGACTCAAGTCAGCTCATGGTCTGATGCAGTGCAGCTGCCATCAGACCCTTAAATACATGGGCCAGATGTCTATCTTAAGTCAGTTTCAAGTCAGTATTGCCTGCTGTTGTCAGACACCAGCCTGGCAAGGGTAGGCAAACTTGTTTCTCGTCCTAATCTCTCTCTGGCACATGGGAATTTCAGCCACTTGTGGGACTGTTGGCCCCAAAGTGGGTTTGGAACTCAAATTTTGCAAAGTCTGTGTCCATCCTTTGTGGGTTCCAAGACCAAAACAAAAGGAGGACTTACTTACAAGTCTTTCAATAAGGATGTAGGGACTTGTTTGCATGTGCTGGTGGGGGCATTCAGGCTTCAGCATGCTCCACACTTTTGGCAGTAAGTACTAGGAACATTTTGAGAACTTTATTGGCTTGTGAGATTGGGTGTAAATGGATGCTTGATGGTGTAAGGGGAGTTGGGATATGGTGCTGTTGGAGAAACTGGGGGAGGGTGTTGGAATTTGATGTTCACCATGCAACCTCAACATGTGTATCTACACTATGTACTTAGTGTAGATAGATATTATATATAATTGATGTACTTTCCTAGTGTCAATCTCATACATTTGTACCCATCCACTGTTGTTCCCAATGGACGTAGCAGTCCTAACCAAATGGGCTTGCCCCAATTTCTGACTGTTCTATATACCTTGTACTATCATATAGATCCCATCTGTTTCAAAGTATCAGAAATTTGGGCAAGAGCATTTAGTTAGGACTTCTGTGAAATCGGGAATGGCACCTGTTGTTGTACAGTGGTTGAGAAGATGGGTGGCAGACTGGGATAATTGAATATGTGCTAAGTACTTTGACACCATCAACATCATATTTTGGGTACTGGCTTGGGAGCTTATTGACACTGAATTCCTGTTGAAGTTCAGAGAGACGATGGTGCATCAGACAATGTCAGCCCACCATGATGAGACCAGTTAGATTTTCAGGATTTCCAAGTAGTTAAATAGTGTTCTGAACTTACTTTTGCTAATCTGTATATCTTAAGTGCCTTTTGAAACCAATGTTTTTGCCCAAGGCTTGGGAATTGATCAAAATAGGTCATATTTATTGAACAAGGTACTTTATACAGAAATATCAGTATTCTCTGCATTATCTTCAGTTGTAATGATACCTAATTCAGCAGATGTTAGCTGTGTAAATGCAGGATGCTTTCTTAACATATAAGTGTAAGGTGAACTCTCATAGGACCAGGTTCCCACAAGATCAACAATATCTTGAACAGACATAATCTGGATAGATAAGGCCCAAGTTCCTCTCCAAGTGCCCAAAACTTCATGAACTGAAGTAAGTGGTCGAAAAACAACAACATGTTCATCTTTCACATGATGTATTGTATAGAAATTCAAGGCTTCTCCAAACACTGGTATAAATTTGCCACCAATATCTTGTGGGAATGCCTATTCAAAACTTAGATTAAAGAGTAAATCTAACATGCAGTAATCTTACCTCAAACCATGTATATCTTCGAGAGGACTTATTTGTAGAATTCCAGTAGTTTGTGCTTTGAAGAGTTTGTTTATCTTTCAATCGAGCCTTTCCCCAAGTGTTGAACTCAAACTCCTTTCCTGGAAAGTGTTGGTTCATCCACATGTTAAGTAGTTGAACTTCAACTTGTATAGAAGGGTCTGTTAATTCAATATTCATTTTGCTATAAAGACAAGCACTGTCTGTTTGAGACTTGGAATCCACTTTTAATGAAGGTTGATATAACTTCAGAAGCCGGATCTGTTCTCTTTCAAAAATAAGAGTAGCTAGATTGGCAAATGGTGCTTTTTTGGATCTGATTTTATGACCCATTTCTCCAATGCTTCTTTCAACAGTTGCTTGAGATCCAACTCTGATGGAACCATTCCAGTAGATGTGGATAGGGACATGTGCTAACTGGAAAATGCAAAGTCTTGATCTGCTTATATTCTCTGGGTTGTGACCAATATAAAGTTGTTCATATGTTTTGAAGAACTTCTTTATTATTCCTTGAAGATTTTGCAAATCACTGACCTGATAAGGTCTTGGTGTCATTGCAAACTCAACAACTTGTACAAAATAAGCAAAATTGGTAAGAACATCCAAACTAAAGCCCAACTCAAGACCAATTGGTATTATATACCAGTGAAGCAAAGCCATCCATTCATACATCTTATATTGACTTTGCCGTTTCAAAAATGGATCTCTTACTGGGCCAGAAAATATAGGTGGAAGTGTTGACATTGCTTCTGGAATGAGTCTCCCAAATTCTCTTGCCTTTGCAGAAGAAAGGCAAAACACTTCATCTGAGTTGGTGAGTGTCCACAGATCCCAGATAAATGCCATACAATTTTCATAGAACAGGTGAAATGGGTCTAGTGGGAAAAAGCTGGGGTGCACAAAGCCTGGGCTTGTAGCACATAATGGCAACCGTGATACTCCTGTTTGCTTTGTAATAGCTTTTCTAGCAGTATTGGTAAGTGCACAATCCAAAGTTTCAATAGTCTTCCAATATTCATCTTGGGTTCTCAATGGAAGTGCATCAAGGTTATAGCTCTCAGGTCGCTCTGGGTTATACACATGATTTGCAGGAGGAGCTAAGGGATAGTACTGAGCTTTAGACCCTTTTGTTGTACTTGCTTTTGCTCCTTGAACCTTTGAAAATCTATCACCATATAAGCCTGTATGGCCCACAAGGCCATTAATCTTTGCAGAGCCAAGCATGTCTCCAAGCCCATAGCAAAGATACATGCGATGGACAAAGTATTGTTTATCAAGTGCATCCCAAATCCAGAAGCCTTCACTTCCTTCTGCAAGTTCTTGAAAAAGGGGATAGAGAAATGATTCTATATCTCCAGGTGAATTGGGTCCAGGTGTAGCAAACACAATAATAATGTTTTCAGATTTATAGCGCATTTCAGCAGGTAGGTTGAGCAAGATTAAGATGCACAACCAAGTATTTGAATGCTTTTTCATTGTGAGTTGAGCACCATCTGTGGATAGAGCCCAGCCTGTATCACGGTATTCCTGGAAAATTCCAAGATCCTGATACTGTTTTTGGTGTACTTTTCCATTTGCAAAATCTGAAAAAACTTCCTTCTTCAAAGCAGTTCCTACAAGATGGAGAGTTTCTTTCAGTACTTGATCTCTTTGGCGCATTAGATGTGAAGTCTCTTCACAAGCAAACAGGGCCTTAATGGTTGCAACCACTGGTAAGATCATGACTTGTGCTTGTGGCTTTGCTTTGGATTTTTTGGACTTGGAGGTTTTATATCTGAGCTCTCCACACACTGTCTTATCACGCTTGAAAGGACAACTGACCAGGTTCTGATACTTTCCGGTGTATGCAATACAACTCTGAGGGCAAACATCAACCATCTTAGGTTCTAACTCTGTGATTTTCTGGCAAAGTTTGCGAACTTTATATAGAGAGAGGATTGATATATTTGTTGCTTGACTCAAAACCTTTCCATGAAGGCCATATGCTTTAACTGTTCCATTGGATTCCTTCCATGCAATATAGTGTTTGAGACTCAATTCTTCTTCTGGTGTTAATGGTTGCATGGGAATATACTGGGGAGAGTCTTTGGGACATTTATAATCTCCTAGAAGTTCTTCTCTTAGTTTGAGAACACTAGCTGGAACTATTGGCTTTGCATAGCTAGACTGATTCTGAGCCAAATGGCCTTGTGGTCCCCTTAAATTGGAATCTGAACTTCCAGATTCCAAATCTGAATCATCAGATCCTTCCATATCTCTATCCAAACCTGATGGTGAATCAATGGTTCCTTCACTTGAAAAGGATTCAGTATCACTCTCAATTGAATGATTTGAAAACTGAAAAGAATCATGGCCTTGAATTGCTAGTTAGATTCATATATGGATACCATATACTAAAGTTTACCTTGAGTTTGGGTAATGGCCTTGAGATGATCCATGTCAAGAACCTCTTCAGGATAGTTTTCTGAAAGATATGAAAAATAGGCCTACAAAATAATTATCTGCATTACCTGCATTCTGATCATGAAACAAATCTGACAACTAATGAGTCTCCAACACTTCAAGAAGTTTTATGATTACCTTCAAATTGGGGATCAATAGAGTTCATTTCCACATCTGAAGGCTATGTAATGTCTATGATGAAGGATATCTAGAGGATGCATACCTGGGACCTGAAAAGTGCTTTCTACACCACCCTGAAGCTGGTCTGAATTCTGGCTGTAAACTGGAAGACACATCAATTAGAAGGTGGAAAGTATGAGACCTATAGTTCACAATACTAACCATCACTTTTGGCACCCTTTGATTCCCTTAGATAAGTAAGATTTGCATCAACTCGTTCTTGAAGATAGATGATGGTTTGTAGATTTCCACTTTCTATAGCATCTTGAAGTGAGGAAAGGTCTTGACGTAGATGCTTTTGAACAGTTGAGTCTGCCAGCATCCTTGATGGATAGCATACTGAGCAAAAACAAGGCATTTTGTGGTGTAGAAACAAAGATTATCTCGATGATTGATGTGCTGTTTTGTTTTGGTGTGTTTGTGTTGGTTACATAAGGTTCATATTGTTGGACTTGGTTGTGCAACGCGCGAAATGCTCTGTCTCTCTCTAATGAACTCAGACTGCTCGTTTTCTCCAACGGACTCACCTAGCCCTAATTCTCAATTTTCATATGACCCTTTCTCTGGAAATAATCATTTTCTTTCTTCTCAATACAACACCCCCACACGGCAATATGCTCCACTTCAACCATACTCCGAAACCCGTGAACTCCCCAATCCAACAAGTCGACACCGAACTGAGCCCAATTTCAGAGATCTCTATGACCGTTTTACTCGGACTAATGACCAACTGATCAAAGTTGTCCAAGAGAATCAAGAACTACGGCGGGAGCTTGACGAGATGCGGAAGTTGCACTCGTGAGTTTTCTTCCAAGTCTCATCAACTTTCTCTATCTGAACTTACTATTCCCGAAATTCCATAGGGCACCTTCAACTCCTATCACCCCTAATCCCAGCTCGAATCCAGCACTCACATGGGCACCAGTGCTGATACCCAGCCAGCCTGCCACTCGCCCGTCAAATTATCCCCCCGAGATACTGTGGACCTTCGAGGACAGCAAAAAATCCCCAGACGTACCTTCCACGGTTGGCAATACAAGTCGCCCAAATATGTCCTACGTGATTCGACGTTCTGATGGAACATTGGTTACGGAAGCAGACTACAACGCAATCCTCTCAACTTCGCGAGATCTTATGCAGGACCTACTTGCACTTCCTGAACCCCGCGATTCTCGTGCAAAAAACATGACACGGGGCAAAACTTTCTTCAAGACGTACCATCCGTTTCAGTGGAGAAAGGTTGTTGGCGTGCTGGAGGAACAGCATCTGCTCGTAGCACTTTGTAGCGAGCACTGGAAGGCCGAGCATATTATTGGTGCATCCCTCGCAAACTGGAATTCCAGGAACAGCCCAAGCGGAGAGAGGAAGCGGAAAGCCAAAGAATCGATTCAACCCGAGACGAGCAAAGGAAGCAGCCCCATCCAGCAACCCAACGCCAAGAAATCTCGCAAGACGAATCCCAGTGGTGTGCACCCAGATGCTCAGCCCACTCCTCCCCAAACTTCACTCACGATGAACACTGAGTTGCAGGGCATCAATCGGCCCGAGGGTGAGATGGCCGTGCAAGGCGTAGAGATGGATGCAGAAGGTATGTTCGAATTATTGCGTATGTGGCCACGTCATTGACGGAACCTTATTTTGTCAGCACACCCAAACCGGAAACAACCCATCTCGCTCGCCTTTCCGTTCGCCTCTACCAGTCCGACAGATAGTGCCAACTCGATTCCAGATGCCACAACCGGAACAACATTGGCTATGGCAAATATCAACCCATCGTGTAAGTTCTACGTTGTTTTCTTGATAACCTCATTTGACGTGACCATGATCAGATACAAGCATAATGAGTTTGTTTTTTCTTCTTCTTCTTTTCTTTTTTTGCTATTAACAACTCTTTCTTTCGTCTAAACGTGCTTTCGGACATCTTGCCGCCATCAAATGAGCACCACCTCAAGGCAGCACGACTCTTAGCCAGCATTCAAGCCAATCCCACATTCCGGTCCGGGCCAACTGCTCCCCGCACCCTCACCCTTCTCTCATGCATCGAGAACGCTGACCCCGACGCACCTGGTGTAGAGGAACGGTGCACGAGCTGGGGCCATGACCAATTTCGAAGCGGCGGATTGATGGACTCGGGTTCGGATCTCTTGGAAAAATGGGACGAGATTGGCGACACCAAAGCCGTCTACCGCCTCCTTGCTTCCTGCCTTACAATCTGCCGGGTAGCACGCCATATCGGATTTCAACAACAGCGCCAAGAATCATCCTACCTAAGTGATATGTACCTCGAGAGGGTCATTGAACGTCTCTGGAAGGCTTGGAGTGATGCAGGTGGGTCAGGAGTTGATGAGAAGGGGACGGAAACTCAACGGGGAGGGAATGCGTCCACGGCCAGAGGTAAGAAATCTCATTTTCCGACTCCTTTCGTTTTTCACATGTATATGCTAGCTGCGCCCAGCCCCTCGCTGCCAACCACAACACGTCTCGACTCAGAAACCGAACTCACACCAACTACGCCAACTATGCTGATTCCCATGGCAGATTCGATGGGTAAGGAACTAGAGGTACGTCTAACATAAAATTAACTTTGAAACTGTGTTTGACGGCAGCGTGTAGTCGCTCCACAAAGAGGAACTCAAACGCTGGGCAGAAGAACACAGACTCGATCTCACAACCATACCGAAGAGACATACGAAAAAAGGTTTGTAACCTCCATCAGTCCATAACTCCTGGCTAACAAATGTACTAGACCTCATCGCTGCAATCCTCAAAGCTCCGGCCTTGCCTCCTATCAACGTCGCGAAGGAGTCGATTAGTGCTATTTTAGCCAATGTACGTTTGTCGACTATCCTTATTCTATTGTTGGCACTCAATCTCTCTTGCAAACCCTAGCGCGCGAATTCAAAATCAACCAAGACGACGTGAGGGTCTCCACAGCAACAACATCCTTTCCTTAATCTTCACTTTGGTACACCACCTTTTCGGCTCGTTATACACCCACCTCTCCCCCTCGTTATACACCCACCTCTTCTCCTCGTTATACACCCACCTCTTACCCTCGTTATACACACACTACCCCTCTTTAATATTTATTCATCTTTAGACATAGTGCTTGATACTCTACTGCCCAATTTAACGGGACTTTAATGTTATTGTTTTGACAGTGCATAAGGCACTGCCACGAAAACACTGATTGGAGGCTGACAAGAAACTGACTACGAGCTGACTGACGGACTGACGAGGTGCTGACTCCATCCCGACTATAGTCCCCACCTCAACACTCTTTCCCGACTCTCCCCTGACGATCAACCGACAATCAGCTGACTCCACGCCGACCACTTCCCAAATTTTGCACAACCGCGTAGCACCTCCGCCAACAACCAGTCAGTCAAAAGTTGCAGAGAAGCACTTTTGTCCGTCGAAAGTCAGTCACTCCCCTAATCCGACTCCCACCAGACCCGACACCGACTTTCGTTTTTACTGAGTGTCACAGGCGACGCGTGTACTGTATCACAACGAGGACTTCAATTGTTGAACGGGCATACCACCCTGGAAAAGAGGCAAACTGAAGCAAACAAGCTTATCTCGATGCACGCCGAGCACTTGAACCACTTGAACGCACATTATACATTATAAACGTTCCGTCACACCCTTGTGGCACAGCCAACTGGGTCCGGGTTCATCTCAAACCACAACCCCCATCATTGCCTGGCACCCTCCAGCAGGAGTCCATTGCCCCGCTTCAAGCTTCAAGCTTCAGCACTTCAGCACTCACGAGTCACGAATCATCAGTTTCAAATGTCACCATGCTCTTTGAGTGGTACACAGGCCATTGAGCAATCAAAGTTTTGGGATGGTGATGGTCTGAACTGGGACACACATTGGATAGGATGGGCAATGGCAGGTGGATGTGTAATTGTGGTGAGTATATGTGCATGGTTTATGGCTTTCTAGCATACTGAGTTATCACAAGACCATTGTAATCTCTACAATATCAATACTTCAACATTCCCGGTATGAGTAACCTCATCAAGTTGCATCACTGAGCTTTGACACTTAAACCATAGCAATTATACTGATCCAAGGGAACAATGTCAAATGTATCATCCTTTTCTTGGTCACATTGCTTTGACTGAGATCATTCTAGCTTGCGGATCTTGTACATGCCACCAGTTTATGCAATTGTTGCCTTTTTTTCATATCCTACCTTCCAAGGATACCCATATTATTCCTTCATTTCAATGGGTGAGCAAATGACCTTCTTTCTTGACAACTTTGCTGATCATTCATAGCATATGGGGTCTGTCGTCACCTGTTCCTGTTGTTTTACTTATTGACCATTTTGACAGGCAATTGGCCTCTATGCATTTGTGTGAGTTCAGGCTGTGTGTAATCGTATACTTTAAATTTTTATCCTGATGTGCACACTAGGAAGCTAATTGATGAATATACAGCCCATGTGACCACAGAAGTACAGTGGACATTCTCACAGTGGCAGTATGTTTTTGTTCTTGTTGGTTTGTTACTGTTCCTTCTTTGTATTGGTGATCCAGTTGACTGTGTATTTCTGCAGCTGCTTTTATTGGTCAAATCATCTGTGAGAACTCAAAGCCTGGAGAGTTATGTGACTTCAAAGGTTTTAACCCAAAGTCCTGTCTCCTTTACATTAAATGTGCCCTCTTCATCAGCACAAGGTACTGCATACTGTCTGCTTTATTTCTTGGTCTTGACATCTCCTAGTGTTGCTTTGTGTGGGCTACTCAGGTTTTATCATTTGATGAAGAAGAAACTAGCAACAAAAAGGCTACTGGCTAAGTGCTTGTGTATTGAGCTAATTGTCATGTTTACTTTCTACCAGAGCTTTGTTGTATGTCTTGGGTTTCACTTCTTTCCTCTGCTACTCATGGTGTTTGCAGTTCATAGCACTGGAAGGACAAGTGATACATGGTGGGCATCATCATTTCTATCAACAATAAGTCACAGGTTGATTCTTTTGCACAGAAACTCAGTCCTGGACAGCTGGAGAAAATGCCAATAGTTTGAATGCACTTGCTGTCTGTGTTGAGGTCAGCCCAATTCTGAGTACTGCCATCTCACCTTCTTCACATGTTTCACTTAGATGGTTATCTTTTCAGCACTTATGATGTGGGCATATAGTGCAAACATATATAATAATGCCCAGCCAAGGCCCACAAGCATTGGTCAACCATTATTGGACTCGTAAGGGTCTACTCACTTTTTGGAATGAGCAGCTAATATCACTTTCATTGCACAGAATCAACTGTTGTAAGTCCTTTTCAGGCTTATACAAGGCCTTGATGTTCAACCTTTTCTTTGTAGCCCAGCTAATAGTTGCCATTGTGAAATTCATTTGTAAGCTCTTTTTGGTTTGTATGCAAAGCTTTGATGTTCAGTCTTTTCTTGCAGATAATCAAATACTTGTTCCTGTGATAGGCACCTGTAAGCTCTTTTGGTCTGTATACAAAGGTTCCACATTCAGTTTTTTTTCCTTGGCCAAATAGTTATTGTTGTAATGTTCATATGTAAGCTCTTTTTGGTCCATATATATGCAAAGCCTTGACATTCATTTTTTTCTTGCAGTTAGTCCAATTGTTTTTGCTGTGATGGGCATTGGTCAGCTCTTTTTGGTTTGTATGCAAAGTTTTGACATTCATTCTTTCTTGCAGGCCACCAACTTGGCATTTCCAGGCTTTTTTTTTGGTTAGTTGCTCTTTTGCGATGTTGCTTTGGTGCACCCCCACAAAGGAGACCAGTAGTGACACCATACCCAGCTTGAGAAGCCAGAGAAAAGCCAGGCTTCCCCCAAATAATCATAGCTGCTAGATTGTTGAGTGGTTCATGCATCATCATGTACATGTGTTGTTTGTATACTTGTACCATGGTCCACCAGCCAGTATGTGAGCATGGATCCCATGGAAATAACAACTGTTGATTGTACAAAATTGTATCAGTAGTACCAAGAAAAACACTTTATCAAGAAAAAAGATTATGTATGTACGGAGTTCAAAGCAAGCAAAACAGAGCAAACCATCTGAGTAGTACTATACA
>ML208287.1:36604-50403 GCA_004369065.1 Pluteus cervinus | reverse complement strand
TTTCGTATTGACCGAGTTGGCAGTTTTTCTTGATGTTTCCCTGTAAGTATAGGTAAACTGTGGGATTTGACTGTTGCGGGCAGAGACAGCAATGGATGAGGTTGCTAAGGAATAAGATCTCTTGACCGGATGTGAATGGGCTGCCGGTCTCGTTTTTTTGGGGGGTGCTCCAAAGCAAAGCCGCAAATCCGCAAGCAAAGTGGCAAACAACCAAACAGGGATCAGGACACAGAAATTGATCCTGCACAACAAAAACCATGTCAACTCAATCCACCAAGCAGAATAGATACATACGAATCCCATAACGGTCGCCAAATACCCGTTGGGCTTGATCCCCGTTCCTTGTCCTCACTCGCACTATATGCCCACATCATGAGTGCCGATAAAAGGACCATCTGCAGGGTGCCTGGCCCTTCCAGTAACATGAAGGTCAGCACAACACACAAGGACTTGGCCAGTGGCCTTTTGGTCATCAATTCACCGCTCATCAGACCATAGGACCAAAGTTGCCCCTCCAACGCAACGCTAGGGAGACATCAAGACCAAAGAATGACATAGACAATATGCAGTACCTTGCGCTGACGAAAATGGCACACTTGATGGAAAGGAAAATGAAGTTTGAGATGAAACCCCCAGATTCACGTGAATTACCAAGCTTCTCACTGATAATATGAGCAGCTGCAGATATCCACGGTCAACTGAATGCATCGATAGGAAGAGGGAATTGATGACAAACCAATGCGGACAAAAACATACTGCATCTGCGAGAATGTCCACTATAGTACCTAGTGAGAACATGCTCGGTATGAGTTATGTTGTCATACTCTTTCGGTCGCCCTTCGGCGGTCATAGGCGTGATGGATGGAGGCTGCATCCTCATGGGATAGCATTCTAATGTGCACATCAGGATAAAGTACGTGACCGTATGCCGCAGTCTGTACTCACACAAAAGCACGAAGAGCGATCGCCTGTCAAAACACATTGTAAATAAAGCGATGGAAACAGGTGGTAACAGACCTCGTATGGTATTGACAATGAGAAGAGTTGTTAAGAAAGAAGCTCGTTCGCTTACCTACTGGTATGGAGGAATAGTATGGGTATTCACGGAAGAAACGATATGAACAGAAAGAGACAACCGCAGAGATAGGCGGTGTGTACAAGATCCGCAAGCTAGGATTATATCAGTCCAAGCAACATGATCAATGAAGAGTCATACATTTGACGTTGTTCTCTTGGAGTAGTATAATTACTATGGTCCAGGTGTCAAAACTTGGTGATGCGACTTGATGAGTTTACTCGTACCGGCAATCTCGAAGTACTGATACTGCAGAGATTATGACGGTCTTGTGACGACTCAATACGTGCAGAAAGTCGAAATCCAGAGTATATACTCACCGTGAGTGCACAGGCGTCCGCTATAGACCAGTTTCTCTCTGCACCTTCTTGAACGATATGGGGTTTGACCAGTGTCACGAGGTCATCATCGAAACACTGGTTCAATTTCAAACTATCATCCCAGAACATCATAAGGTCTATGACATGGATGTAGTTGGGGCATTGCGTCATGTTGAGACTGACAATTCGTGAGCGGTGAGTGGTTAACCTTGAGCTGGGTAAATGTGGGCTCCTGCCAGAGGGTGCTAGGTGATGGTAGTAGTGGTCGAGAATCGAGATGAAATACATGCAGTCGCCGAGGGTACTGCGACGCACAGCTTACGCTCACCATAAACATGCCCAAAACAAGGGCTGGACCAGAAGGCCCCTAGGGAAAACCGTGGTATGAGGTGTGTTTCGACGGAATCGAGCAGACTCGAGCACAACTTTATAGTGCAGGTGATGTTAGCATACAGCCAATTCCGTGACCAAGGGACCTGGTGGTACCGCAGTGAGCAAAACAACAGAAGCTAAGATGAAGATATGGGTGCGCGTATACGAGATAGCGCAGGCAACCACAAACCAACACGAGAAAGGTTGCAGGAGAAAAAAGCGAGGAAAAGCGCCATAACCAGTGACAGGGTCTTGTCATTTTAAACGTCCAATCTGCGACCTACGCCAGGGCTAGCAGACTTCACTGGGGGCGGCGTGGTCACGCAAGATCAATAGGACCGGGACGACTAGAACATCGGGGCACGAAGACAAGAAGAGACAAGAAACTACTGTGTGACCGTGACGATGAGAGCATCGTTACCACAGCTCCCTTCACTTGTTTCTTGGGTCCGGCTAGTCTGAGCCCCACCCCCGTACGGTCCTTCATGTAAAGTGACTTCGAACAGTCCCGCGAATACAAAAAGAGGGACCCAAACACGGTCGCATCGCATAAAATAACACCAATCAATTGCCTGAGATCGTATAAGTACATGTACCAAGAAAAACACTTTATCAAGAAAAAAGATTATGTATGTACGGAGTTCAAAGCAAGCAAAACAGAGCAAACCATCTGAGTAGTACTATACAATGGAGGTTGGGGTAGTAATAGTACATATATGAACAACAAGACGAAAACCTCAACGGGATCGAGACCAAGAAGCATTTAACTTTAAGCGCCAAGTACGCGTACAACGGAAATATTTTCCATACCGGGTTCGTCGTAACGCAATTCAACGAACAAGTTTGTCCAAGCCAGCAGGAACGGTCCAATTATGAGTAGCTGCAGCTCTCTTATACCCTTCTAGTGCTTCATACGGGGTATAAGGTCTGAACATCGGCGAAGAAGTCGACCCATCAGCAATCCACCAACTATGGGGACCAATGAAAAAAAACGAATAATACTCACTGGTTCCAATTTGACGCCAGCCTAGCAGGTCTAGGATCTAAGCTTGATATCGCTAATTTGATTTGCAAAAGCACGGCAGCAATGCTATAACTTGGGAGCCAACCTTCAACCAGACGTCAGCCATCCACCGTTCGAAAAGATAAAAACTGAAACAAACCATCTGCGGTTAGAAGGTCCATACAAATCGAACCACCTATCAAACCAGAAGGTCAGTAATCGTCCGCAGCAACATATGACAAGACATCAACCCACCTCCAGTGATATGCCCGCCACCACCATGGATAAATGGTAAAAACCTTGGTGTTATCACCCTAAAGAACGGGGGCGAATTCGGGAACGCAGGCGGGAACCTAATCTCGAAGACCAACGAGTTAACACCCCTACACGTATCACAACATCGTCAGTACCCAAGTCACCACACGAAGACCAAATGACGGGAGAAAAAGACGTACTTTGCCTTCATATCCTTCGCAACCGGCAACGCAGGATCAAACGAATGCAACTCCACAATCCACTGGAACAAATTATCACCAATAAACTCTTCCGGCATATACCACCCCAAATCCCTCAAACTATCCGCGACCTCCTGTTCTTTCAACATCGCTTTCAATTCTCTCTGAACAGCCATAGTCGCAGACGGGTTCGCATCCGAAGGTGGAGGCATCATCCTCCCAACATGTTCACCAACCCATTCCGCATTATGTTGCCAATCGTCTTTTGGTCTGTTCTTCGCCTTTTGGAGCTGTTGGGTTTCCTGTTTCCTTTTGGCGTGGTGAGATGCTGGGACGTGGTAGTCCTCGTCATCTGATATTTCGATGACTTGGGACTGAGAGGCTTTGACGGGAGGGGGTGCCACCCAATCAAAGACAGCAACATCCGCATGGTCGTTCTCCTCATAAATGTAGTCGGAGTTTCTTGCTTCGATCACCGAGCTGATCTGGTATGAAGGATCAGGGATTTGGATTGGCTTGTTACTGAAAGTCGTTGCATGAGCCGGGTCGAGGGACACGAACGGAATACGGCTGGTTGAGGTGGACGAGCCGCCGTCATCGTAGGTTTGGATTCCTTTTACCAAGAGGTATCGACTACAAAGAACGTCAGAGAAACAGCCAGTGACCGCCGAGAGGAAGAAACATACCACATGATCCAGTGTGTATCCTTCACAACAAGGTACGGGTTTTGACTAACAAACTTCGCAGGCAAGTTGACAACTTCGGCCAAAGCCATACACGATGTTGGGCCAACTTTGCTCTTCTTCCAGGAGCGACCAGCCATAGCGTAGTGTCCGCCTGAGACCGTACCATCCTTGGCCAGGTAAACACCTACGAACGGAACGGCGCTGAGCTACTCGCTTGATAGAAAACGTGGAGAGAATGACTGACCATCACCATATGCTCGTCCATTAGCCACAACCTTATACCACAGCCCATGCCTTATAATCGAATGCCAATTTCTTAACGGAGATCCATGGAACGCCTACCCCACAGAACGTCAGCTACACCGCAGCATATTACACCCAACCGGGAAAAAAACATACATAAAGAGCAGGGAACTTCTTCGCATTCGCATTCGACGCTTGAGCTTCCTGAACCGCATTCTTGAATTTGGCTTCCGCATCAGGAGCTCCAACACTGAATCTGAATTGTCTCCAAACGGGATCTAGGCACTCATCAGTAAGCTATCATCGAAGGCACAAGACAAAAAAGACGGGGAACGGAAAAGGAAGAACCCCTCACCCAGATTTTTAATTCTCTCTTCTCCCGACGTGATTTCTTCGATATAAGCTGTACAAGAAGCGACAATCCTACATACGAAGGTCAAACATATCGATGTCAATATATCAATTTTGTCTCCCAAAGTGTCACGTCAGGAGCAGAATGAGTGATGGAGACGTACCATCGAAGAACCAACCAAGCACCAGGCAAAACAGCCGGATCTGCGTCCTTCAATTTAGGCTTCGACTTTCCAGCTTTAACTTTCTTCATCAAATGCTTCCTCATCGCATCGACCTAAAAAGCATCGTCATGAGTACCACAACCGACTAAACCCCAACGACACCCTCAACAAGATCCACTCACAGCTGGTAACGAATCAATCAAATCCACAATCGCCACTCTCATCTACAAAAAGCAAAACAAAAACAATATAAGCGCGTCGTTCACGTCGAAAGAAGAGCAAAAACCGAAAGAGGCGGGCGGGGCGTACTCACCAAGTGCACCGGCAAATCATCAAAATCAACCAACCCATAAATATCTGGAATTGGTAAATCACCAGTCGTCCATGTAGTTTGCACTTGCTGACGATTTTGATAAGTGGTAGGAGCAGCACCAGCTTTCGCAGCATCAGGTAATGGAACGCGTAGTCCCATACCCTTTGGCAATGGTTCCTCCATCGATTGTTCGACTGCGGAAGAATAGGCTATAGAGACGAGGAGATCGACAGCTTCAGGGTTGTGGACGATTTCGTACTGAATTAAGCGCATATAGTGAGTAAAATACGAAAGGAAGGAGGAAAAAACACATACTTCGAGAGAAGGTCCACGGTTCAAGGAATAATATTGATATGTGCATAGTTTGTTATCGCACACGTATGGCTTGAGAGCGTCATAATTCGCCGTGAGTTTGTTATGGCAAACGATACAGTGTCGTGTACAGAGCTAAGTCAAAAAGTTAACTTCTCTGGGCGGCGAGGACGGAGTCGCAACATAACTCACGGTTAAACGACGGACGAGGTAGCAGAACGCCGTAAGCGGAAGGTTGATTTCGCTATTCTTTGACAAACCAGCGAGGGGATCATGCGGAAGTTTATTGGTCTGGGCGAGCTTGTTCTCTTCTTTATCTGCTGCGTGGATTTCCTGTAGGATGCATATAAGTGAACAGCATATAAGGCCCTCAAAATGACTTACGTGACCACTGAGTCGCATGATCTCCTCTGGCCGAACTTGACTCTTCTCCATCTCAAAGTACAACACCTCCGCACCTGCCCAACCAAGACCAAACTCTCTTCTAAGTTGGACGACCTTCAAGAAAGCCTGATCCAACAACGACTCCAACGAACTACTCAAACTAAACTTGTCAATCTTGCCATTTTCCTCTTCTTCATCGACCAACTCTTCTTGGGCGTCTTTAATTTGATCCACGTTATCTTCAAAATACGGATCATCTTCCCATTCGGCCATAGCAGCAGCTTCCAAAGCAGCCTTCTCTGCTTGCTTCTGGAATTCGTCTTCGGCGTCGTCAACGATTAAACCAAAGGTTCGTCCCGCTTCCATAGCTTGTTCTCTGCTAGGTTTGTATTTCCTAGTAATCCCGACTTTGAAAGAGATGTTGGCGCTGAGACTGACAGCGGCTGGGACTAGCCGCCCCATATTGTCAATGAATGGATAGATACCGCGTGTACCAGAGATGAGCACAGTGAGGTGTTGGTGTCGAGAGAGGAGACGACGATCCCAGGCCATTAAAGCTTGAGGAGGAATAGATTCGGCCAGTCGAACAACTGGGTAGGATATTGAAATGCCGAAGTCGTCTCCATGGTAGGAAAGGAATCCAGGACGATATCCAGTCCCAACAATGTCGATAAAATCGCTGAGGACGTGTAGAGGATCAGAAATCGACGCATATATGCTGTCAAAAAACCCACCGTTGTAATACGTCGTGACGTAACTTTTGTAGATCCCTGGCTCCTGCCAACCCAAAATCATCATCGTCAGTAAGGTATGCAGCCTCGTCTCCATCGTCGTCATCATCCTCCATATCTACATCTTCAGACTGCATGGAATCTTGACGCGTGGGAGGCTTCTTTGAGAGACTTTTGGCGATCTTTGTTACGAGACTTGAGATGGTGTCGCGAAGAGGCTTAGGAGAGCCTGATGCAACATCTTCAATAACACTTTGCAATGGTCCTGAAAGACTATCGTCCGAGTAGCAAAAGATTGAATGACTATCTGGGTAATCCGATGTTTCTACGGGGAAAATATTAACGTCGAGTCAATACAAATTCGACCGCAAGACTTACCCGAGACAAGGAGGTGCGCAGTCAGAATGGTTTTCCCATGAGCATCTGCAATAGCGACCTCAATGCTTCCCTCGTCATCGCCAGCACGGAATTCTAGGGTGGCGGCAGTAATAGAGGGGGTGATGGGTGATGGCGATTGTTATGATTAGCTTTCCGTTCCTCACGGCGAGCAGCGGAGTGACTTACTCGATACGCGCAATTCCTGAATGACAAGCCCTCGTTTGCTCTCCTCCTTCAACTCGTCAAAATCTGCATTGAATCGACGTCTTCCTTTGAGAGCCATCCTGGGAGGGGCGCCTGACTCAGGGTTCTGATGAGAGTTGCTGGTTGAGGCCTGGTCTTCGTGGAATCCTTCAGGCAAGGAGATAGGGATTGTTAGGAACGACGACGGAAAGAAAGACGCTGGAAAAGATGAGAGAAACGCGTCGTGCAAAGTGCACGGCTGTGCTCTGTCTTGAATGTGGCCAAAAGAAGCCAAACAGAGCGCGTTTTCTCTGCTCGCACGTTGCAAACAGCTTGCACTCACTAGGATCAAGTTTTCGCCGCTTTGAAGCGTGTTCGAGCTGTTCAGAATCAGGTTCGCGACGTGATGTTCCTCCAGTGGAGCCCACAGAGCCTTCTTTGGACTTGGACGTTGGCATGACTTTACTTTCTGTCTTGTAGTGGCGATGCTTGTGGTTACAGACTGAAGAGCTTGTAGCAGGCTTCGGACACGAGGACTCAATCTCACGAAGGCGAGACTGCTGCTGATATGACTCCCAGGCGCCTATTTCAACGAAGTGTCTATTTCACTCGTCGCTGCGATGTGCAGACCCGGCTCGCGTTATCGCGTACCCACCAGGCTCAGGGGTACCGGGCGCGTATTCCTACTCACACGTGCTTGGCCTGTGACTCGACCCCGGTCCCGCACATTGTCCGCACTTAACCCCACAGGGTAATACCGGACAGCATCTAATTTCAGGTGGGTTCAATTCTTCCAAGTTGACCCTACAAGCAGACACCTCTCCTGATGGACACCATCGCAAATGGTGTTCATCGCCAAGTTCATCGCCCAAATCTGCTCACTCTACCTAATGAAATCATCCTCATGATCCTTGACGACTCCACGCTTTTCACGGAACTACTATTCGTGGGTTTGCAATGCAGAAGATTGAACACTTTGGCACTGCCGTTATATCTCAGTCGACACGGAATAACAGATCCACTCAACAACCTTCATGTCAATCTACCAACTTTTGATACACCAATTCTCCGAGGTCTCCGTTTTTCCTTTCACATCACGCATACGGAGAATCTCTCCTGCAATTTCTCCAACTGCCCCAGCCTCGTAAAGCTGCTCGAAGGGATCTTGGACCTCTCATTCCTCGTAGTTCGTCTTGATTATGTTCGCCATGTCACCCTCACCTTCCTTCGGCACGCAAATCCATTACGAAACAACCTGCTGCAATACTGGTGCACAGTCTTCGGTCGGCTTCTGACCACACTGGTCCTCAAAGGATGTACATCACTCTCCATAGTCGGTGGCGACATGTTCCTAGAAGCCTACAAACTCCGGTCTCCACTACTTGTCCCCCACCCTCTTCGATTGCTCAGAAAAGCAATCAAGCTCGTCAAACCTTCACACTCCCCAAAGCTAACAGGATGGCAATTTATTCCTCAACGTCCTGGAGAAGTTCATTTCCTCCCACTATTCCCCGTCCAATACTCTTTCCACTCCCGTCTCACGACAGTAACCCTCCGCAGGTCACCCCTTCTACTCTTGCCTCCATATGCACAATGGACATTCTCTACTCTAATGGCATCTCCAATCACCTCCTTTTCCATACTCGACATGACAATAATAACCCCGGGAGTTTGGCCTGCCATCTTTCCTCTTTTCATAAAATCCCTTCCCAAGCTCAAACATTTCGCCGTCATCAAATGCAACCTAATACCTCAATCATCCGTATACCAACCCCTCGAGTACTTCCCCAACCTCCAAACATTCCTTTATGACGGAATCTGTGATCCTCCACCTTCCCTATCAACTCTTCCACCACTCTCTCATCTTACGAAGATATATGCTCGCTCAGATATGATCATAAACCTCCTCTCCTCCCCCAACGTCAACCTCTCCAAACTAACCATAATCGGAACGCACATCCACACCAAATCAAGAGGATTCAACCTTGCCGAAGGTGCAGACGCCATTTCCAACCTGGTTGGCGCCCTTCGAAGGCACCTTCCTCCCGCTGCATTCCAATTACCAGAGCCCCAGCGCGACCAGATTCCTCTACCTTTCAAAATCCTCCTTAACATTCGTCAACGTTCACACATGAGCTACCTCCTCGAACAAGAACTCTCCATCCTCCCTTTTCTCTCTTCCTCCTCCTCTTCCACATCATCCACGGATGAACAACCCCCTGCCGCCGCTCTCACTACCACTCGAACCACCACACGCACTACCTTCTCCAAATTTCGTTCCCCATTCTCCTCTACCCGTTCGCATCCACAAGATTCATCCTCAACGAACCCTGCATCAGCCCAAAAATTTATGCAAAACCTCAAATCATTCAAATACGTCTCCGGCGTCTCATTCGACACATTCAGACCTGAAGACGCTCGAGATGACGATTGGGACATCCTCATCCGATGGCTCCGACTTTTTCCGAACTTGGAGGAGGTTAGAGTTGGGAAAGGGGTTTTTGGGTGTCTCGATGAGGTGCATATAGGCGCTGGAATAAACCCTCAAAACCCAGGAACGAGTGACGACGATTCTGGTGTCGCGGCTTCGGATGAGTTCAATCTAAACGACGAACTCGTTAAAGACCTCCGATCACCTTCTCAACAAAGTGGTTCCCCACTATTTCAAAATATCATCAACACCCTTCCACGTCCACCCGCATTCCGTCCCTCAATTAGTAGTGGTTGGATGGCAAACATACCTTCTTCTTCTTCAAGTTCGGCTTCAAGTCGGACAAGTACGAGCTCGATTCGTAACAGACCTGTTGTTCGACCTACGAATACAGATCGATGGGCTGGTGTGAGGAGGGTGTTCATGGAGGGGTGTCCGACGGTGAAGAGGATTGTGATTGATGGAAAGGTTTTTTCGTTGGTGGAGTCAAGATGATGCATATACGTGGTGAGGGTTGATGCGACGTTGATGCTTTAGGTTGATATTGGATGGTTGTTGACTTTGGATAATTCACGATCGAGGACTCTGGACATTGGACCATTTTCGTTATGGATAATTGGGACTTTTCTGCGGATACATACTTGGACTTGGACAATACCAGCACGGACTGACCTACGTATAGAACTTAGACTCTGATAGGTCCTTGTTGTGGACTACTTATCCCTTTCGCTACGTACCTGTTTTCGCGTCGCTATCCGATTTGTTCCATGCACAATGCATATATGTATGGTTTATAATAGTGTTAGATACGTGTATATGATATCAGTTAGCTGATGGAACACTAAAATAATTACACTGCCGGCTATCTAGTCTGGCTAGGGGAGACTAGATAACCATCGACTGCACATGTAATCAACTAAACGCCAATGCGTGCTTCGGAAAAACAACTCCCTCCGCCGTCCCACTAATATAAACCTCCTCTCTCACAAACCCAACAATACTATCAAGAAACTCATCATCGATACTCAACCCCAAAACCGAATAAAACTTCACCGACCAAAACGGTAGGTTTTTCTTAAACCGATGCTTCAAACCCGTGAACAACAAATCCTTCGTCTCCTCAATCTGGAAGGACGTTTCAAAAAACGCTAGATGTTGTAATTCCGAAAACACAAGTGACGACGTTTCGGTTTTGCCAGAGCTGTTGCCACCGTGCCGATCGCGAGTACCACCGCTGCCAGATCCCAAGGCAGAAAGGAGACTGCCAATCTGAGAGCTCTTTGACGATTGAGGGACTAGCGTACGTAGAAATGCGGTGGGGTCTGCCTCTCCGATGGTGAGATACCGGAGGTTTGGACAAGACTCTGAGAGTTTAGACCAAAATGAGGGAAGTGGTGTGTCGAAGTCGATATACATAGTGGTGACTTGGACGAGGGGAAGACACCCGAGTACACCACGAAGGGTCGGTGTACTTTGATTAGGAAACGATGGGCCTTCATAACGAAGGAGTAATCCATCTGGATTAGAACCGGGTTGTGTGATTTGAGTGTCGGAGAGTAGGATCTCCATCGAGGTCGATGACCTTATATGTATTTCCGGAAATGGTTGAATTCGTATAAAATCGAGTCGTTTTCCTGTGCTCCCTCTCCTCTTCCAATATTGAGAGATGAAAGGGTGAAAAGTATAATAATCCCCTGCCAGTGCTCCAGGGGTAGCAGTATCCCAGCACCAGATAGAAACAAAACACGTAGCCGGGAATTTGATGTTCTTCAAGAGAGATACGCAAGTTGGGACATCTTCGTAGAGAGAAAGTAAAGCCAATTGGGGGAGATGAATCGGCTTTATGAAATCCTGATCCCGGAATGTACACCGGGAAAGGTATAGGTATCGTAACGATTGGGCGGAATTCAATAACATCTGGGTCGGGAGAAAGGGTGAACCTGAAAGGAACGAGCAAGAAAATGCCTGAAGGACATTTATTGGACACGAGATCAGTAATCGCTGGAGGTACAATCCATGCATCTGGATGGTAGCCGAAATCTCCAGATGTCGAACGCGATCGAAGTGTTTGGCGAGTATATACTGCAAGGATTGTTCATTAAAGGGTTGGATATCCTCCAGCTGGAAGATAATCTCTATAGGAGACTCTCGAGACCTTTCTAGCATCTGCATAGTCATAAGTGGGTCCCGGAACTTTATCCTCGACCATAACCTCCTCGTGGACAACGCGAGGTTACGCCATTCTGCACAAACGTGCGTCATAGCTTTGATCCATGACAATTCGGAGTGCATATTGGAGTATCTGCAAATAAAGGGATGGAAGACCCCTTCGGTTTCACCACCAGGTGGAAATTGTAGGTATTCGAAGATGGAGAGAAGGACATCTGTGGATAGTTGGGAGATGGAGGTGAGCGCGTTTCGTTGGCGTTTGAGGACGATTATGGTAACCTCGAGGTCTTGTATCTGGGCGTCGAGTTTGCCACGTTCCAGTTCAAGATCTTCGTTGTTCATTGTAACCGATTACCGGGCAGGCTGGACGGTTAAAAGATCTGAGCGCTGGAGGTAAATGATAGGCGTTGTGACGAACCAGTGAGCGCTGTCATAAATTTCTCACGAGCCTTTCTTGTTCAAAGTCCACCTGCCACCAAAACCCTGTAAGAGCTTTCTATATCTCAACCCAAGTATCTAACCCGTCCATAAGATTTGTCAAAACAAGAAGCATGAGCGTTCCAAGTGGAAACTCAATCCTTGACAATACCGTTCAAGAACGTCTTCGCATCGATATGGAGATTACTGAAATTGATGCTCGTATTTTCGAACTTAGATTAGCCCGCGCAGCGCTAAGGAAGAGAAGGAACTCACTTGCACAAGTTTCACGACTCTCTCAGGACGTCTTCCGAAGCATTTTTGAGGAGGTTCGAGCCGGGATCGAGCCTGACATCGACCAACAAGAGATCTTCCCGTTCTCCAATCCGAGGAAGCTCAAATCCCAATTCCCGTGGATCAGAGCATTAACCCATGTCTGTTCCCAGTGGCGGGAACTCGCGCTGAGCACGCCTACGTTGTGGACTCGTATCTTCCTAGGCAATTCCAAGCTCGCAACGGAAATGCTTATCCGATCCCAAGCTGCTCCAATATCAATCATCGTTCCCGCTGGGGCCGATGTTCAGCCCGCTTCGAGACTACTTGTCCAAGAGGCATTACAAGACCACCTCCACCGTGCTAAACATCTTGACTTGTGTCTCCCATACCGACGGTATGAGGAATTTGTCACCCCAATTCTCCAGTCCAAGCCTGCACCCAACCTGTTGGAGGTTTGCTCGTTGGGTGTAAGCTTCCTACTCTCATCCGAACCCGATATGGACCTTCCAGTCGATTTACTGGTTGACTCTGCTCGCTCATTACGCCATCTCAGCCTTGACCTCTGTGTATTCCCATTGAAGAGGCTAAACACTCATGTGTCGTTCAGCTCCCTCTCCAGTCTCCAGGTTAAGAATGGTACAACCCGTTGCGCAGAGCTTCTCGACTTTGTCTCCCTTCCTATTCCATGTAGCCTGCATATCATCACATGGGGTCCAGCCAATAGTCTGTCGGATTATTCAAGTCTATGGCCATCCGTGCGTCGGTTTTGGGAGGATTCCCCAGATAAGGAACCCCGTTCCCTCGCGATTGGTCCCTTGGATGCAAACGTCTACGCACCGACCTATACGCACGAGCTCCGAATGACCTTTTGGGACAGAGACCCAATCAATGGGACACTCGCGATTCAACTCAGCCACCTTCCCTTTTCATTTCCCGAAGTATCGAACATGTTTATCAGTTTCTTGTCATTGGTACCACTCCACCACATGACACACCTGACGGTGAATTGTGTCTTCCAAGACACCTTCTGGGCTTACGTCGGGAATTCATGTCGCCAAATTACTCATCTCCGCATCGGCGTCAGCAACCTGGACACCATACTGGGCACCGTCCATATCCGTGGTCAACTACGATTTGCAGGTACGGGAGATGGAATTACCCTTAATTCGTTGGAAAGAGAAGAGGCTCTCTCTGCGATTCCTGTCCGTCTTCCCGAGCTTGTGTCCGTAACGTTCACGGTTATGCGGATGCCAGTGGAGCACCTCGACAGATTGGAAGAGTGCCTTGTTGTCCGGCGACTCCTTGGCAAGGAACTTCATTCATTGGCATTTGAGAATGTGATCGGCATAGAAGCAGAGCAAGCCAATGACCTCTCGCGATATGTAAAAGACGAGATCCTTTGGTCGTATGATGTGGACTCAAGTTCGGATGGAGACCATTAGTGCTCTGGACTTTGGAAGAATTTCCTCGAAACCTATTTGACCGAATATGTAGAGTGTACGTTACGAATCAGATAAAGCAGTTATACCCTAGTAT
>ML208287.1:19704-36199 GCA_004369065.1 Pluteus cervinus | reverse complement strand
GCAGTGTGCTTGTTATTTGCTCGACTTCCAAGAATACACCATGACCATCCACCCCGATTGAAAAAGTCTCCTAATTATAGGGAAAGAAAGCCTGCAGCTGGAGCTGACCATAGACCATGCTCCGCTGTCCCGGGTCCGGCGTTCTAATGGAAATCAGCATTCCGCTGCTTCCTATAAGGGTTCCCACGCGACTTTCTTGTTCTCGACAGTGTCGACTTGCGTGCTTGGACGTCAATACCTTTGAACTCATGTATGTGCTTCTGGTTCCCTAACTCGAGTTACAGAAGGAGCTAATTTCTTTTGTCAAAAGTCACCATGACTAGGCTCACGAATGTGCCCACCTCTCGTGGTTCCTGGACAGACGGGCATCCGGATCTAGTTGAACTGGAGCGCTCTCGCATTGACGCAGAGATCGATGAGATCGGTGCTCGTATCGCAGACCTCAAATTGGCGCGTACAGCGCTAAAGCAGAGAAGGAACACTCTTGCACCAATTTCACGACTTCCTCAGGACGTTTCTCGGACCATTTTTAAAGAGGTCCAAACAGGGATTGAGCCTGCCGTCAAAGAAGAAGCCTTCCCTTTCTCCAATCCAAAGACACTGAAATCACAGCTGCCGTGGATCAGAGCATTGACCCACGTCTGCTCCCGTTGGCGGGAATTTGCAATAAACACCCCGACCTTATGGGCTCGTACAGTATCCTCTTCGGCAATCCCAGGCAGCCAGGCTGGCGTCAGAGATGCTCATCCGATCCCAACCAGCTCCGATATCGGTCACTATCCCGGCTATCAATTCTGGGTCCGACTCTGGGCTGCATCCTGCCCAGCAACAGCACGTACAAGAATCATTGCGTAAGCACCTCCACAGGGCCAAACGCCTTGATTTACACCTCCCATGTTCTTGGTATGAGGAATTCGGCAACGAATTTCTTCGGACAGAGGTCTCTGCTGATACATTGGAAGTTTGCTCGCTGAGGGCACACGTCCTACCCCCATTTTCCCCCGGAGTCGACCTCCCCATTAATTTATTGCTTAAATCTTCAAAGTCCTTGCGTCATCTCAACCTCGACCTCTGCACCTTCTAATTGAAGGCGCTTGATATCGAAATATCGGTCAGCCGCCTTTCCAGTCTTCAGATCACGAACGAGGCAACCCGCTGTGCAGAGTTTCTTGACTTTGTTTCTCTTCCTCTCAACTGCGGCATCTATATAATTTGTTGGGACGAGGGAGCAGACTACTCAAGCCTCTGCTTATTCGTACATAGGTTTTGGGAAAACCCGGACAGAGTACTCCGATCTCTGGTGATCGGTCCCTTGGAGACAGACGTCTATGTGCCGGACCTCCGAATGTCATTTATCGATGGAAACACAGCTGGCGCAATAACGACCCAATTCAGCAAGCCCCTCTCAGTCGACGATGCGACTGCCACGTTACTCACTTTCCTCTGTTTGGTACTGGTCGATCACATAAAGTATATCTCGGTGCATTCCTAACTCGAAGACCCCGTTTGGAGTTTCATTGGGAATTCGCGATCGTGCCGTGAAGTCACAAACATCTGGATGCATATCGAGCACGTCGACAGATTCATTGCCCTCCTTGATATCCGCGATCAAGTATCTGTATCAGTTTTGGAGACCGAAGATGACCTTGTTCTCAACCCATCGACCAGAGAAGTGGCCCTTACAACTCCTATACGCCTTCCCAAGCTCATGCTTATAACCTTCGCAGCCATGGACATCACTGAGGCGCAGCTGAAGAGACTGGAGGAGTGCCTTATTTTTCGAAGGCTTGTCGATAGGCCAATCCATTCTTTGACATTTGACGACGTGGACGGCATAGAAGATGAACAGGCTCATGACCTAGTGCAATATGTTAAAGAAAAAATTCGCTGGTCGCACGATCTTCCAGACAGGGGCCATCAGGGTGGTGAACTAGGAGAAACAGAGGGCTGAGGATGGTTGATGCCGATTGTAGAACACCGAGTTTAAGGTCAAGGATTCGTGTATCTCTGGTTCAATGTGTCGATTGTACGTCAACTTGCACACTATCTCCTCCTGTGTACGCTCAGCTATGGGGCTGGGTACTTCGAGTCAAGGGACTGACTTGTTCGTCAAGAGTTCGCATGTCCAGAACTTGGACCATCCCGACAGACGTCTTTGAACAGGAGCGCATGTTACGTTTGGATTACGTCGCCATGGATCGGCGTCTATCCCAGCGCTTCTGCACAACTTTAAATATCTCACGGGACCAACACGGGACCCAAGTTGAAGTTTTCTTCCTCTTGACCCTGCTCCTCGACGGGCTATCTAGTATCCACCTTTCGACGTACGCATAATCAGTCTTTCGTTTTTGTAAGAGAACTGACCTGTTCATCAGAGGGTTATCATGACAAGACCCACGAAGGTTCAGGGAAACGCGGACTCGAGCATTTTCTGGTCGGCTCGACCGAGCACCAGAAATCCGGACGTAATCGAGCAGGAACATCTTCGCCTTGACGCGGAAATTGCTGTGATAGACGCTCGTATCGCTGAACTCGAATTGGACCGAGTAGCGCTGAAGAGGAGAAAGAATATCCTGGCACCAATTTCACAACTCTCTCATGATGTTCTCGGGAACATTTTCCATGAGATCCAAAGTCTAGAGTTTGACACTGACAATGATGAAGAAGACGGCGCAGCTAGACCACAGTCCCCACAGCTGCCGTGGATCAGAGCTGTGACGCATGTTTGTTCCAGGTGGCGCGAATTGGCTTTAGCCACCCCGACCTTATGGACCAACATCCAACTTGGTCGTATCTCACTGGTATCAGAGATGCTCAGACGATCCAACTCGGCCCCGTTGTCTATCACCATTCCTGAAAAAGGGACCAATATACCTTTCCCACACGAAACGAAACAGGTGTTACGAGAACATCTCCATCGCACTAAGTTCCTTGATTTGCGGCTTCCACCGTCTTGGTACGAATTTCTCAACACAATACTTCGCTCCAACATCACCCCCGATACATTGCAATCCTGTTCCTTCTCCACTGGTGTCTTGGGCGTCGACCTCCCAATAGATATCTTGGTCCATTCCACTCATTCACTGCGTTTTCTCAACCTCGATATGTGCTTCTTCCGCTTGAGGTCACTCAATACGTCAATATCCTTCAGCTGCCTTTCCCAGCTTCAACTCACAGGTCCGGCGACGCGCTGCGCAGATTTCCTGGACTTTGTATCCCTGCCTCTCGCATGTTCAGTTACTGTGGACTTCTGGGACCGGACATGGGATTTTTCGGTCCTGCACCCATTCATACGCGGGTTTTGGGAGAGCAGAGTGGTCCATTATATCTCGGTTGGCACCCAAGTAACACCTGGCGGCAGGATCGATGACCAAATGGTCCTGAAAGATAATGACCCCACACGCGGTTCTTTGACAACGCGAATCTCAAGCCGGACCGGACCACCCATCGATGTCACCGGTACCTTTATCAGGTTTCTCTCGTTAATTCCAATTCATCGCACAACTAGCCTTTCGGTGGGCACAAAATTGGACAAGTCTTTTTGGACTTTCATCAACGACTCGTGTCGCGACATCATGGATCTTGATTTTTCCAGCGGGGACTTGAATACGTTCTTCGAGACCTTCCACGTTCGTGATCAAGTGCCGATTCTGAAGACCCAGGATGGTCTTATTCTTGATCCATCGGTGGATCTCGCAGCGCTTGCAACGCCTTTCCGATTTCCAAAGGTTACACATATAACTTTCCACGATGCCCTCCTTCTCAAGGAAAAATTGGAATTGTTAAAAGAGTGTCTTCTCGTTCGACAGCTTGTTGGCAAGCAAATTCATTCGCTCACATTCAAAAACATGCTCGGGCTCACAGCTCCGCAGGCTGACGCCTTTTCTCCGTATATCAAAGAGAAGGTCTCTTGGTCATACCCATCTTATCTAGATACAGATCCAGAGGATGGTTTAGATGGTACTGAGGAGAAAAGTTCGGACGATAGCGAAGAGGAGTAGAGCCAAGGACTTTGCTAGTCTAGCGGCTACGGAGACCAACGTCCTTTGCGTCATAATTCAGATCAAATATATAATCGTACCTTTAATTCTTATCATCTCACCTTCTCTGTCACTTTATCATTGCCATCAAGACCGAATATTGACACCGGGAGTTACAGATAGTATTCTGACGGGCTCGAGCCCAATTCAAAAAAAGAAATTGGATGCGCATGGTGGTTCACGGCCTAAACGGCCATCTCAAATCACAACATCCCAGTCGACCTCATTGCCAATTGCAATACCGAATCCAAATGCTCTACCGATAGTACTGAACCTCAACCTCAAAATCAAACTGTTTTATGACTTTAGGCGCTTCGGCTGTCAGCGAATCAGTTTCTCACGCGGCTCTTGTTTTCGACCATCGACTTGCACACTATTCCCTCCTGTGTACGTATAGCTATGAGGCTGGCTACTTCGAGTCAGGGAGCTGACTTGTTCGTCAAGAGTTCCCATGTCCAGAACCATCCCGACAGGAAACCCAAGTCCTGATATTCCCTTGACCCCCATTCAATACGCAGACCTCGTTGAACAGGAGCGCATTCGCCTTGACACAGAAGTCGTCGAACTCGATGCTCGTATTGCAGAACTTTTATTGGCTCGCGCAGCACTGATGAAGAGAAGGAATATGCTTGCTCCGGTGTCACGGCTCTCCCAAGACGTTCTTCAGAGCATCTTCGAGGGAGTTCAGACAGCTGAGGCTACGTTGGATGCAGATTACGAAGACTTGGAGGACGGTTTTCCTGTCCTTTATACGAAGCTCAAGCAGCCCGAGTCACAGCTCTCATGGGTGAAAGCCCTGACCCATGTTTGCTCCAACTGGCGTGAACTCGCGTTGAGCACCCCGACATTATGGTGCGATATCCTCCCACATGAACCCGAGCTCGCACTAGAGATGCTCACTCGGTCTCGGTCCACTCCGCTATCCATTTCTATCCGGGAAACCGGGGTGTTGATACGCCACAGTGCCTTTCTTCGAGAGGTGTTGCGAAAGCATGTCAACCGCACCCGACTTCTCAAAGTCTATCTCCCGAGTTACCTCTATCAAGGGGTCATCAACGAGCCCCTTCGGTCTTACGTCCCCCTTCACACATTGGGGTCTTGCTCCTTCAACACACACACCCTTGCGGCAGGTTCACAAGGAATTGATCTTCCAATCAGTTTTCTAATCAACATCGCCCACTCCTTACGCCATCTTAGCCTTGATCTATGCGTATTCCCATTGAAGACATTCAATACTTCGGTCTCATTCAGTTGCCTCTCCAATCTCCGAATCAGGAGTAGGCCAACTCGTTGTGCAGAATTTCTCGATCTTGTCTCTCTTCCTCCCACGAGCTCTGTCTGTATAAGCACCTGGGACGAAAGATCGGACTATTCAGACCTCTGCCCCTTCGTGCGTAGGTTTTGGGAAGGTCCAGACAGAGAACTTAATTCTCTTGTGATCGGTCGTTTGGACGCAGACGTTTATGTATCCGACCTCCGGATGACTTTTACGGACAAGGACAGGACCAAGGGGACGCTCAAAATTCAGATTGAAGGGGATCCCCTCTCACTTCAGAGAAGTTTAATGATCCCCTTGCTCGCATTTGGCTATTCAGTTCCAGTCGGCCATTTAACCCACCTCACGGCGCATTGTGCCCAACTCGACCACGGATTTTGGTCTTTTGTTGGAAATTCATGTCACGAAATGACAGATCTTCGTATCTGTGTCGAGGATGTGGGCAGCTTCCTTGCTGTTCTCCACATTGGTGATCAGGTACCGACTCTGGGGATGGGGACTGGCCTTATTCTTGATCCATCGGTTGGGGAAGCAGCTTTCACAACCCCTGTCCGCCTTCCAAAGCTCATACACATGACGTTCACAGCGATGGACGTTTCTGAGGTGGATCTCTGGACTTTGGAGGAGTGCCTTATCATTCGGGGACTTGTTGGCAAAGCAGTTCATTCTGTGACATTTGACTTTGTGGATGGCATAGACGCTGACCAGGCTCAGGCCCTTGGGCGATATGTTAAAGATAAAGCGTCCTGGTTGTATAATCTCGAGGGAAGTTTATGATCAGGCGAGCTCGACGTCTATTATGTTAGTAAAGAAGCAGAGATCTGAAGACTTTCGAGCCCTTCTTATTGAATTAAATCGGAGAACTAGGGTTAAGATCAAAATATACCGCCTCATGTGTTTAGTTACAGTAACTTATCCTTATGATATCTCCTTTTCAAGGGATCATATGCATTGGTAAACCTGCCAGGAAACTTCAAAATGAGCCCGTGTATGCCGAAAGAAACAGAGTATTTTGGCTTTAGCGTCTCATCATCGCCGTCATAATCGAATGTCCGGAAAATTCGGACTGTCAATTAGTGTACCGCTGACCTCTTCATAACTGTAAATTAAATTTCTCGGTGTCGTCGTTGTCCCGCTCCGGAGTCCGGGATCCGTGAAGCACTCTGATCATAGCAATTAGCGTTCTTGATCCGAATCGGTTTCCCCTATCATCGGACTGTAGTGTCATTAATATGAGTATGCGAGCGCTCTTCGAGTTGACACTCGGAATGTTATTACTTTTTGGGCTGTGGTCCTATATCATCGCCCATAGATGACAGTGACACTGGCAATGAACCCGTTGTGATGATGTTCCATTCTCTTAATTTACGAACTATGCGCATGGAAAGAGGCGCCCGCCTATTTTCCTGATTTCGGGCTTGTGAATAATCCTACCCAGGTTTTGTCGTGATCCAGGTAATGCAGGATTCAAACCCTGATACGTACCGTATCGTAATCTGATATCGATTGTCCAGATATGGGTGAGGGCAATGGCGTCTACCTGCAGGATTTTGCGGCGCCCAGGCCTGACATCGTTCGGGAAGCCTTACCCGTCCTTACAGCAGGACTCGTGGTTTGGTTTGGTATCTCGGGATCTTGAACCCTTTGACAGGAGCCAGGAAGGGAAGTGGGGTTGATCATGAACTTACCCCAGCCACGATGAGTCAACGAATGACTCATCCATGAGGTTGATAAGTTACCATGACAGTTTTCCGTTAGTGAAGTGTATTTGACAACCCCACTGGTGTACTTGAAATATATAAGGTAATACTCGCATTCAATCACAAAATAAAAGCCGTATACAGTATGCTCCTCCAGGCGTCAAAGATAAGAAAATGTAAGCCATGACATCAGTGCGTGCGTGTACTAATCTATATGCTATCCCCTGACCGCTATGGCGACAGTCCTTGGTGTGGTGAATGAGATGTAGGATGGTATACTCCTGTGGGACCATTCAGCCTTTGCTGGCGTCTCTGCATGATTATTGTTGCCATTTGATACAGTTCATTCCAAACAGCACTGTTCGTTGTGCTCGATTTGGAGGAAGAATGGCCACGGTGATTATTATCAGCTTCCTACAAAAAAAGAATGGAAGTGAGGTCAGTAAAAGGGAATTAGTTATAATCGTGGCGATGCCGGAACGCCGCGTTAAAATCGGAAGGGGTTAATATAAGAATAGTTCGGCCGGTGAAGGCCTAGGATGAAGGAAGTCTTGATGACGAAATGGATTCGGAGAAATTTGGGAGTTGAGATCGTACCTCATATGAGGAGGTGTGTTTGGGATTGGATGATTCGAGGCGGGTGATTATTGTGGTAAGGGCTTGAACCACGTCAATGCTGTCAAGCATATCAACCCATTGCTCATAGTTGGACTCTGAGAACGAGTCGGGAAGTAGTCCATGTAGATCAAGTAGTGCAAGAAAGCGCATTTGGACCGATGAGTCGTTGGGATCTGGTGAGATGGATGAGAGCGCAGGCATTTGGTAGACTATGGGGACGGTCATTGCATTAGCGCGCTCGTCCGTTTCAGCATGCTTTATAGTTATGCACTGATCTAGATCATCTACATGTGTATGGATGGATCTGGAACAAAATGCGAGGAGTGAGAGGTTGTTCAGCGGATGCGGGTGTCAAAGACCGACTAATGATGTGCTGTCCTTAGAATAGCAACTGATTGACCTTGAAAGAGACGAGTTCAGGGCGCGAAGCAATGCGTCGGAGTGATATACCTCGGAATGGCATAACATTTAGCTGTTACCCGTAACCATTCTGTACAGCAATTGTTTAATTGCGCTTGGCCAGGCGGCCACGACTACCATACTCTGTGGAAGGATGTGATCTTCGTATCCATTTTGCCTAACGGAGTCTGGCTTTGTAGCTAGGGTTGTCAAATTCCCTACATGCACTGATGAAAATGGCATGATCGGAGTCCGAGCGGGGTATCGAAAACTGCGAAGTTACAGGCGGGATGTGCGAGCCGGCGGAGACCGATGTAATCGAGGACAACTTCCTTTCGGAACCCTTTGACTCGAATGAGAGCATGGGGTATGGGTAGATCCGTTGGAATACAGTAGTTGCTTTCCGAGAAGTCGACAGAGTGATATACTTCCCGGAGAAGGCGAAACTGCGTCGAAGGGAGATAGATAAGATTGGAACATGGATCTGAGAGTGTGTTGTCAGATTAAGAGATCTTTTGAACGGATTGGTAAGGCCAGGGGGGAGATGCCTCGAGCAGATTGGAAGGAAAAGCCTGGGCGTGGTAGCCACATCATCGTGTACGCCACACCCCGGACTACGGCTTTCAAACGATTTTTTGACCCATTTTTAGCACCCACGAGATGTCAGCAAAGAAGCGCTGTACAAAATAGAGGTCTTCGGAATAGTTTCGATTCCGCAGATTCGAATATTACCAGCCTGTAGCAGTTCTGTGCAGTATCTCAGGCGAACCCACGCCGCACGGTGGCCTATCGCGATCTACTTTTAGGTGGCCAGGGACTGAGGTGGGCTTTGGCCGGTTCCTCTCGTCACCGCAATGACTCCACCATTCTCGGTGTCGACAACGTACCTGAAGTGCAGTAAGCAATCGGCCCGCAAACGCAAGGCAGAACGGAGAACAACGGGGATGAGCAGAGAGCAGCATTTGCGCCGTTTGTCCTCGTGTCGTGGGATTGGCCGTACACGCAATCAACCGAAGATTTCAACCATCCAGGAGGCGCCAAAGTTCAGGCTGTCGAATTCGAAGGCACCGAGCGTACAGTACGTACAGTACCAGGAGAAGGGCCTGGCGTGCTGTGCTATCCGACGAGCGGAACCAAACGGCCGTTCGCACGTACCTGATCAAATTTGGGAGGTTTGACCGGAGCTAGCCCCGGTTGCCTCGGTGTCGTCGCGCTGGTGGACCGTGTGAATTTCCTCCTCAAACCATTACCCCCATCGCCCTCGCATCCTCTGGCAGGAGTCCCCACATTTACCCACCTCAAGGTTCAGCGCACAGTGCTCACGAATTCTCAAGCACAACATGTCGCAATGTCCTTCGGATAATAATCAAGCTATAGACCAATCGGGCTTTTGGGATAGCGGCATGGACTTGGATGCACATAGGATCGGATGGGCAATAGCGGGCGGTTGTGCACTTGTGGTGAGTATATGCGCTGGGTTTCTGGTTTTCTACGAGTATTGAATCGTCACAAGACCGTCATAATAACTACATTATCAGTGCTTCAACATTGCCGGTACGTGTAACCATGTCAGGTCGCATCACCGAGCTCTGACGTTTGGACGATAGTAATTATACTAATCCAAGAGAACAACGTCAAATGTAACTTTCTTCTCTTGATCGTGTTGCAGTTTTGACTGATATGATCATCCTAGCCTGCGGATCTTGTACATGCCACCGGTCTATGCGATTATCTCTTTCTTTTCATACCGTTTCTTCCGAGATTACACCTACTATTCTTTCATATCAGTAGGTGAGCAGCCCATTCCATTTCTTCTCGATAACTGTTCTGATCGTTGCTAGCATACGAGGTTTGTCGCCCCATGTCCCCATTGTTTCGCCTTCTCAGTGTTTTGATAGGCCATCACCCTCAGCGCCTTTTTGTGAGTCCACATCAAACGCAGTTATGGAACTTATCTCTGATGGGAACACTAGAATGCTTATTATCGAGTATGTGGCCGATACAACACACGGCCATGACCCTAAAAAGGCTCTTGAACGCAAAGACAAGCAACCGTTACCATTCCCCGTAAATTGCGACTATTCGCTCGCTTCCCTTGTGGTGTCTAACTTTCTCATCTCAGTTCTGTTGCTGGAGATACCGACCGACAAAGGTAGGCGTTGACCTGCTCGTGTGACCCAAAGCTGACCTGTTTCTTAGGGATACTTCCTCTATACCATCAAAGTATGATCAACAATTTTTGCATGGGGTTTTGTTCTGATTATCGTATGGTAGTGGACAGTCTTGCAGTACGTCTTCGTCCGTGTTGGTATGTCGACAGTCCCGTCTTTTGATTGTCGCGTTGAGCTCATCCTCCTGCTCCTAGGTGCCTCTATCGCCGGCATCATCTGCGAGAAACTTGGAATATTATGCGATTCTGAGAGTTTTAACCCAAACTTCGCCGCTGTCTACATCGAATGCGCTGACTTCATTAGCATAAGGTACTGGCTATAGTCCGCATCGTTTCTTCGATATTGATATCTCCTCAGTATCGCGCTGTATGGGCTCCTCTGGTTCTATAATTTGATGAAGAGTGAACTGGCGACGAAAAAGCCACTAGCCAAGTTCTTGTGTATCAAGCTGATCGTCATGTTCACTTTCTACCAGGGCTTTATCGTATGTTTCAGCCCTTTTTCCTTATTTTCTATGTTACTCATGTCGTTTGTAGTTCGAGGCTCTGGAAGGGCGAGTAATACATGGTAGGCGTCATTTTTGCGAATAATGGGGCGGCGATTGATTCTCCCGCGCAGCAACTCTATACTGGTCGGCCACAAATATTGCTAATGGTTTGAATGCCCTCGCAGTCTGCATCGAGGTGAGCCTCTTCCCCGGCGTTATCGTTTCACTTTTTCACGCGTCTCGCAGATGGTCATTTTCTCGGCCCTCATGATGTGGGCATACAGCGCAAACGAATATAAGAAGGAAGGTGCGGAGCCAACGAGCATTGGGCGACCACTCCTGGATTCGTATGTTTCAACTCTGTTTCTTCTGGAGGTAATATGCTCACACCACGTTCGTTGCGCAGGATCAACTTTTGTAAGTTCTTCTCGTTCAGTGTGCGATGCGTTGACGTTTAACTTTTTTTCCCTTTGCAGCCGATTTCTGGCAAGAATCGATAGGCGCCTTGCGGTATTACTTTGGAGAGGCCAAGAAAAAGAAGGCACAGAGGTTACCAAGCAGAGAGCCTTCAGCCGTAGATGGTTTTCCTCTCACCGAACCGATCAGATCTACATCTGCTGATCAACTTATGGGGTCTAATGCTGTATAATGCTTGCTATGGACTTGCTTTATCTTTGATCGGACTCTATGCTATTGTCCCCTTTTTCTTTTTGCTTGTCATGGCCTTCAGGAAGTATAAAGACATCTGCTGTGCTTACCACGGTGGAATACAAGGCTTCCGCCATTCGAATCAGTGGGTTAGCATCTTCGGTGTCGCTAAGCGCCCGGCCCTGTTACTGCTGTTCTGTCAATTGCAAGACTTAGATCTACGAGCATCTATTCTCTCTTTCTTTGTGTCCTTTCAGTCTAGCTTGTCCAGCGCACTTTTTCTTTACTTTTCCCGGGATGGTCTCGTAGTTACACACGCTCTGGTACATAGTAATATATTCTCCTCTCAAACTCTTACTCCTGTGTGCGTTTTACTTGGATGAATGCCCGGCCTCCACTCTTTCATTTGCGCTCATATTCGTCAAACTCCTTGACAAGAGGTGGTTCCGGGTCGAGACTTGCCGGACCTCATTTCGGCTCACTCGCTTCCTTGCCAACAGTTACAAAGGTTGTATACCCTTGCGGTACGTAGCCGAGATGATTTGCCCAACCTTGATCCTTTAATTTTCTCAACACCGACGACAAGTTGAAATCGCCTAATGGCGCTATCCTGCCCGAATATATGATGACGTGAGAACTACAACGTCATGACATCGTAGAAGTTCGGCACTATTTTTGGGCGAAACTTCAACCAGGGACCAGCCTATCTTTGGGTTGGTGCTGCGGTGGCGCCCCTGCTGTGGGCTCTTCTTGATCTCTCACCCGAAAAGTCGAGGGTTCGGCCAACCCCCGCAAATCCGAATCCATTCTCCAGCGTTGGGTTCTCAGCATTCAAGCACTGCATAGCTGGATACATGAGGCACAAGAGCATAAGAACTGCGTATAGCCGTCTTTGTATTTGACCTCTTCTACTTCACTCCAACCAGCGCCTATACCAGGATTTTTCTCACTTCACCTTACTTCGATACTCATACCCCAAAGTCATACCCAAAGTCAAGTCGTAAACTCTTTTTTCTCTCTTCAAGATGGTACAATGTCCTTCAGCGAATACGGAGGACGTTGATCAAACACAGTTCTTCGTTGATGGGAGTATAAATTGGGACGCTCATAGGATTGGATGGGCTGTGGCGGGCGGTTGTACGGTTCTGGTGAGTGTTTTTTTTTCACGAGGACTCTGGTTGGTGTTAACCTCAAAAACCTGTTTCAAGACCATCCTCATATCTTCGATATCGATATTCCAACATTGCCGGTATGAATTCTTGATCCAACAATTCCGAAGATCACTTATGATTGAGCAGAAATTATACCAAACCAAATGAACAACGTCAGATGTAATTTTCTATTCGTTCGACTACATCTTTGCGTCTTGACTGATGAGATTTTATCTAGACTACGCATCTTATATATGCCACCCTTTTTCGCGATTATTTCCTTTTTGTCATATCGATTCTTCCGGGAGTACACATACTATTCCTTGGTCGTTGCAGCTTATGAGGTTTGTTGCCGTTCGTTCGCACAATTCAACCGGCTGATCCACTCTCGCCTGCAGGCAATTGCACTCGGTGCCTTTTTGTCAGTATATGCTGCCCGCTGTCCTACGACATATCTCACTCTTTTCATCGCATATAGGATGCTTATAATCGAATATGTGGCCGGTACAGCCCATGGCCACGATCCTGAAAAAGCAATTGAACGAAAGGGCAAGCGACCGGTACCATTCCCTGTAAGGCCTAACAGTTCTTGCATTAAAACTGACGTTGAACTTATTCCTGAATTGGTAGTTTTGTTTCTGGAGATATCGACCATCCAAGGTGAGTCTCCTCTTCGCCCCATAGCTGAGGAGTGTAATACGATGGCTAATTTGGCTACCAGGCATACTTCCTTTATACAATAAAAGTGCGCCGCCACACGATGTTTACAAGGAATATGTTCTGACCTTTCCATCACAGTGGACGGTTTTGCAATATATATTCGTACGGATCGGTCTGTCGTCGTTTACCTTTCGACTGTTTCGTCAAGCTGATGATGTCTCTTCGTAGCCGGTTCTATTGCTGGTATCATTTGCCAGGCGTTTAACGTGTTATGCGAATCTGAGGGATTCAACTTTCATTTCGCCTCTGTCTACATCGAGTCTATCCTCTTCGCCAGTATCAGGTGGGTTGGGCTTCCTTGACCGCTAAATTTCGATTTTAATTCGATTTTTTTAAATCTAGCATTGCGTTGTACAGCCTACTTTGGTTTTATGGTCTAATGAAGGACGAATTAGCAACAAAAAGACCATTTGCGAAGTTTTTGTGTATCAAGCTGATTGTCATGCTGACGTTTTACCAGACATATCTGGTACGTCATCAATGCCTTCACTTGTCTACTACCCGGCTCACGCCGCGTCTAGTTCGACGCACTCGAAGGGCGAGTTATTCACGGTAGGCAACAGTATCATCAACGAAAGGTGGTACACGTATTGACCAAACGGCATCAGCAACTGAGTTCTGGACGGCCACTAACATCGCAGACGGACTCAATGCCCTAGCCACCTGTATAGAGGTAAAATTCTCCCCGAGCTCTTCCTGTTCCATGTATTCATAGACTCTGTAGATGGTCCTCTTCTCTGGGCTCATGTTATGGGCATACAGGGCAGCCGAATATAAATCGACAACGGGACCAACAAGTATCTGGCGCCCCTTATGGGATTCGTACGTGTTGAATATTAATTCTTATAGTAATTTTACTGATACGTAGATGACTCTTCGGTTGCACAGAATCAACTTTTGTGAGTCCTCCTTTTCGTATTTTTGTAGGCAGTCCTCTGAATCCTCGGTGTGTCTCTTTGCAGCCGACTTTATTCGAGAGACTGTGGCCGCAACGCGGTATTACTTGGAAGCATACCGTAAACGAAAGGCAGACAAGTCAAAGTCCAAGAGCAAGATCCCACCGGTTTCAAGGGTTGATAACGTTGACAAACCAATTCGACCTACTCCGAGTGCTGAGTTCCTTCGTATTTCAAGTAATGACGGGCCTACCCTACCAAGTTAATATTTCTTTACTCTCTCAATGTATAGCGCCTGATGGACTGATGGACTAATGGACTCCTGAACTGCTTCATGTCTATAGTTGTTGTATATCATCGATATCCCATTTATAATCATCTCTATCGAACTTCACGTAGCCTGCCTATCTAGTGGAGAGACCGTTAGTTGTTTCAACTTTGAAGACCTCGAATTTTCACAGTTCGGGGTTACAGTAGCTTCGCCGAAAACCTTGGGCGCCAAAATTTTGGGACGACGTCCCGTAACCAGAATAAATATCGAACGACGTGAAAACATAGGGATCGGGAGTGGTGGTTAGAGACGGGACAACACAGAGTCTAGCTGGGATATATTATGTAGTAAATAGGAAAAGGAGGCAGGTCAAGGCGGCCCGGCGCTTCTACAGTGTCCCCATGTCCACCGATCAGCACTTCATTCTATGAATAATTTTCTTGATATTGATATTGATAGTGGTTAGTGCTCTCCGCTAGCTCGACCCGTCCTCCGGAGGGGTGACATGTATACATAGAAATAAAGTTTATGCGATGGACGTCGGCGAAGTTGAATGGGGAAGGTTTAGGGAGGTGATGTCATAAGAGATACAGTACGAACCTTAGCTAAATGCGGGTAGGTAACCACTATCAGACCTTTAATTCTATTTTGGACTTACCCCGAACCTCTTGGATGTTGCATTCTTCGCCCAGGGAAATAGAGCCGCGAGCTCAACTGGAATCGGTATCAGTCCTATGTCTCCTCGAAATACCTCCCCTGTGGTCAAGCGCCGTTCGTGCGGATCCTTTGATCCTACCCCACACCGTGCATGAAAAGGCCTTCGATAATCATGGGGCAATTACTCCGAAGAAGACATACCAAGACCTTCGGGCATCGCGAAGAACTTCATACTGATCTTCTGGCTTGGTACAGAGTTCCTCCTGGCGAGAGGCATTAGATGTTCTCGACTATGGGGCTGCTACGTCGTAGAACATCAGTTCATCGATGGACAATACAATCCCGTCGATACCTTGGCGAAACATCCCAGCTCATCATTCCGAGAAATCGAGAAGGCGTACCTTCTCTGTCTTGGAAATGTCCATGGCGTTGGTATGGGATTAGATCGCGCGGTATCGTCTCCGCCCTTCGAACCTTCCAGCGCCTTGCTTTCCTAAGAATACACACGTTGGGGTTACCTCCTTTGGCCGCATTTGGGGCGCACGTCACTGAATGTCCGTACAATTCATTGAAGACCACTGTTTTCCCGATGAAACAATGCAGAAGATGAATAAGGTACTTTAACCTTTACAACGGTGTAAAAAGAAACTAAGACTTGAACCTGGAAAGAAATTGAAGGGCGGCAAGACCTGTTGGAGGTAAACCAATGATGCACAAGGTACAGCCACATGCCTTTAATTAGGTCCTCGAGGACTCGGAATCAGAAAACATGCAAAAAACATGTGGGTTCAAGGTGAAGACGTGGGGATTTGCCATTGTGGAGACACGTGAAGGTTGTCCAAGGCGTCCAATGTCGGGAACCATCTGGAAGAAGCATTTTGGCTTCCTGGTGAGTGTCAACATATTTACGAAGTTGCGAAGACTCACCAAAGTGATGAAGGAGTAGGGCCCCATCGCAGGAGGTTTCTGTGCGGGGAATGCAGCGACCTCTTCCCGCAACACATCGGGGTATTTCGAATCCTATCATTGGAGAAAGGTTGGCTTGGTCCGGGGCACCTATCGTGTTCTGCACGCAAAGATGCTCTCGGAGTATCCGAAAAGGTTGAACACGCGGACCGCGAACGGACCGTCATGCTACCTTCGGAAGAAAGTTGTGAGGTCAGTGGAAACGGATGATCATTGTCGGTCCTTGTCCAGAGAAGCAGGGTGACAAAAGTAACAAACGAACGAGGAGAGGTCCTGCATAAAAGGCCAGAGGTAGCAAGGGAATCGTACCAGTCAAAGCCCAGTAACTTGGCATACCATGGCGTTCAAATTTGCTGCCCTCGTCCTCTTGGCCCTCCCCATGATGGTCACCTCAGCTCCCTCAACAGGTCCGGCAGCCGCTCCAGGCAGCTGCCCAGCGCTTCCCGGGACTGTCACATATTCCAACAGCAAATTGCCAGATCCATTCTTGCCAAT
>ML208287.1:7873-18584 GCA_004369065.1 Pluteus cervinus | reverse complement strand
CGTCTGTCTGACTATCAGCTGAGCCAAGGCACAAACGTCCAGACCGCATCTGAGATCGTCGGTGAGAACGTCTGGTTCTCAACCAACTTCAATGCCTTCAGCAACTCCGTTCCCAGCCTCTCCTTTGACCACCATCTGCTCCCTGGTCTCATCGTCCCACGTGGTCTCTTCGTTATTGAGAACTCTTCACAGGTGTGGTTGGGCGATCTCAGCAGCTACCAATGCCCACGCATCGGCCACCGCATCTACGAGGCATTTGGTGTTCCCAACAACATGGGTGTCTCCCAGGTTGGCAATCACAACCACTGCGCGTTCCCGGCTGGCCAGCAGGCCGAGTTGACTGCCTTCATCAACAAGTTCTTGCTCGGTCAGACGAACACCAACACCAACATCCTCCGCAGTGACGGTAGCGCCAACTTCCCCGAAGCTCAATTCGTCGACTGGACCACACCGACTTTGGCTTAAGTGGCAACAGACGGTCGTTATTCCCGACGAGGGTTGATGTATTATTCATTCGTTCTTACAGATCGGCTGTACATAATTTATCTGCGTGCGATCAATGTATTTTAGTCAATTTAGTTCGAAATGAAATCACGTACTTCAGGCTAGCGAGCGGAATCACTGAACCATACAAAAGAATTGTGAGGTCAAAGGAGGACGAAAATGCCGTATTCAACATTGACCAATTGATTAACACCACGTTTGGGAAGTTCTTGTTCTCTTCACAACGCGACTAATTGTTGAAGTCGTGCAAGGGATCTCCTGAAAGGTTGACTATCGAGGCCTAGCCGGTAAAGATGGCAAGCATGACGTCAGGCCAAACGGAAAGCCATGACATGGAACTTGCCTCGAAACTGCCGTTTTCAGAAGAACCGAGACCGTCTTGACCCATCTTGGGGTAGACAGCTGAGTTGTTTTGGGAATGACATCCGTCGCTGCCGCCGGAATCTACAGGGCAGATGAGCGAACACCTTCTTGGGTCGGCGGCCAGGAAACTTGAACGGTGATGGAAGAGGTATGGCTTCCGCAACGTATTTTACAAAGAAGTTGCGAAAGGCTCAACAAACTGATGAAGGGGTAGGGCCCCGTCGCAGGAGGTTTCTGTGCGGGGAATGCAGCGACACCGGGGTATTTCGAATTGGAGAAAGGTTGGCTTGGTCCGGGAGCCACCTGTCGTGCTCTGCGCGCAAACAAATCACCATGCACAACTGTCATACTCTCGGAGTATTTAAAAAATTGAACACGCGGACCGCAAACGGACCGCCATGCTACCTTCGGAAGAAAGTTGCGAGGTCAGGATGATCGTGGCGATGTTTTCGGTTCTTGTCCGGGGAAGAAGGCTGACAAAAGTGGCGAAAGAACGACGAGATTTTGCATAAAAGGTCAGAAGAAACAAGGGAATCGTACAAGTCAAGGCCCAGTACCTCAGCCATGGCGTTCAAGTTTGCTGCCCTCGTCCTCTTGTCCCTCCCCATGTTCGCCCAGGCTCAGTCGCAAGTCTGGGGTCAATGTAAGCAAATCAAGGTTCTCGCAGAACCCATGGGGCTCATGTTGGCAAATAGGTGGTGGAATTGGCTGGACTGGGGCTAAAACGTGTGTCAGTGGCACTAGTAGGTTCAAGCAGGGCACTTATGCACGATTGCACTCACCTGGACCTTTAGGTTGCTTCTACGTCAATGACTATTACTCTCAATGCCAGCCCGGTGCTGGCCAACCACCACCACCACCGCCCACAACTTCCGGCACGACTCCTCCCGTTACAGCCCCTCCCGTTACGCCCCCTGCTACGACAATCACCTCAGCTCCCCCAACAGGGCCGACAACCGCTCCAGGAAGCTGCCCTGCACTGCCCGGGACTGTCACCTATTCCAACAGCAAGTTGCCAGATCCATTCTTGCCAATAAGTGGCGGAGCTAGGATCTCTACCAAGGCTGGTTGGGAATGTCGCCGAAATGAGATTAGCCAACTCTTCCAGAAATACGAGCTCGGTACCATCCCTGGAAAACCATCTTCCCTCACCGCTTCATTGTCGGGAAACACCTTGAATATCAACGTCTCCGATCAAGGAAAATCCATCTCCTTCAGTGTTACCATCACTCTTCCAACCTCTGGAACCGCTCCCTTCCCCGCTATCATTGGATTCGGCTCTCCCAGTATCCCCATTCCCGCCAACGTCGCCGTCATCCGATTCAATAATGATGACATTGCGGCTCAACAGAGTGGTAGCAGTCGTGGCCAAGGCAAATTCTACACCCTCTACGGGAGTGGTCACTCCGCTGGTGCTATGGCTGCCTGGGCATGGGGTGTCAGCCGTATCGTCGACGCTTTGGAGATCACTCCTAGCGCCAGGATCGACCTCACCAGGTTGGGTGTCACCGGCTGCTCTCGTAACGGCAAGGGTGCATATATTGCTGGTGCATTCGAGCCCCGCATTGCTCTCACCATTCCTCAAGAGTCTGGCTCTGGTGGTTCTGCATGCTGGCGTCTGTCTGACTATCAGCTGAGCCAAGGCACAAACGTCCAGACCGCATCTGAGATCGTCGGTGAGAACGTCTGGTTCTCAACCAACTTCAATGCTTTCAGCAACTCCGTTCCCCGTCTCTCTGTTGACCACCATCTGCTCCCTGGTCTCGTCGTCCCACGCGGTCTCTTCGTCATTGAGAACACGTCCCAGGTATGGCTAGGCTCGTTGAGCAGCTACCAATGCCCACGCATCGGCCACCGCATCTACGAGGCATTTGGTGTTCCCAACAACATGGGTGTCTCCCAAGTCGGCAATCACAACCACTGCGCGTTCCCGGCTGGCCAGCAGGCCGAGTTGACTGCCTTCATCAACAAGTTCTTGCTCGGGCAGACTAACACCAACACCAACATCCTCCGTAGTGACGGTAGCTCCAGCTTCCCCGAAGCTCAATTCGTCGACTGGACCACACCGACTTTGGCTTAAGTGGGAACGGACGGGTCGTCATACTTGGTGAAAATTGATGTATTGCCGTATATATTTTATCTGCGTATGATCAATGTATTTTAGTCGGTTTAGTTCGGAATGAAATCACGTACTTCAAACGAGCGAGCCAACTTGGATCATTGAACCATACAAGGGACTGTGGAGACCAATTGGATAACAACCTGTTCCGGAAGTTCTTGTACTTTTCACAACGGGACTAATTGTTGAAGTCGTGCAGGCAATTTCCTGGAAGATTGAACGTCGGGCGCCTGATCCGTAAAGATGGTAAGCACGACGTCGGGCCGAACAAATAGCCAAGTCGAGTGACCTGGAACTGGCCTCGAAACAGCCATTTTCAGAGGAACCGAGACCAGTCTTGGGGTAGACAGCTGACTCTTTTTGGGACATCCCTTGCTGCCGCCGGAATCTACAACACACAGATTAGCGAACATGTTTCTTGGCTCGGCGGCCACGCACCTTGAACGGCCATGAACGGCCATGGAAGAAGGGGTTTGTCTTCCACCTGTCGTACTTACTTAGATTGCTCCTGGCCCCTCCCTCGGAGTATCCAATAAATCGGACCGCTAGCGGGCCGTCTACGTGCTCGTTCACGGCCGAGACAACAGGATTCATATTTTCACCGTTAACGGATTATTGTTGTGATGTCTTCGGTTCTTGCACGGGAACTTGAGGGTCAGAGTCAAAAAGAAGATTTTAAGACGCGTATAAAGAGCGACCTACATTGGGAGACATCTCAACCTCGACAGAGATGGCGTTCCACTTCGCATCGTTATTGCTATTGGCTTTGCCCGTATTCACCCGAGCTCAATCACCAGTATGGGGGCAATGTAGGTTCCGGCCTGCCTAGAGAAAAAGTTGATACTCATCAGTATAATAGGTGGTGGTCTTGGTTGGACCGGACCTACAACATGCGTTTCTGGTTCAGGTGAGACGTTGCCAAATAACAGATGAATGACCCCAGCTGATCGCCGCATATAGTCTGTACCCGCAGCAATGACTGGTACTCCCAGTGCCTGCCAGGTAATCAACCTCCTCCTCCCTCAACGACCATACCGCCACCTGCGGATCCACCAATCACTACGACTAGTACACCACCCCCTCCTACATCCCTACCAACTGGGGCACCTCCACCTCCAATCCCATTTTGTGCGACGATCCCGGGGAATATAACTTACTCTAACACCCGTTTACCCGACCCCTTCCTCCCCATCGGTGGTGGAACCAGAGTCTCCACCAAGGGGCAATGGGAGTGTCGCCGTCGAGAAATCAGCGAACTCTTCCAAAGGTACGAATTGGGTGTCGTCCCACCCAAACCTTCCTCGGTCACCGCTTCCTTCTCTGGAGGAACGCTGAGCATCACTGTTGCGAACGGTGGTCCATCCATCTCCTTCAGTGTTTCTATCACAGCCCCATCCACCGGTACTGCACCGTTCCCCGCCATTATCGCATACGGTGCACCAAGTATTCCTGTCCCTAACAGCGTCGCTGTTATTCGATTCAACAACGATGATATCGCCGTCCAACAAAACACTGGTAGTCGCGGAAGTGGCAAGTTCTACACACTCTACGGCAACAACCACTCCGCGGGTGCGCTTGCTGCGTGGGCATGGGGTGTCAGTCGCATCGTCGACGCATTGGAGATTACTCCCAGCGCGAGAATCGACACCACGAGGCTGGCAGTGACAGGTTGCTCGCGAAACGGAAAAGGTGCTATTGTCGCAGGTGCATTTGAGCCTCGTATCGCCCTCACCATTCCCCAAGAATCGGGTTCTGGTGGTTCCGCATGTTGGCGCCTCTCCGATTATCAGAAAAGCCAAGGACAAAACGTTCAAACAGCGTCCCAGATTATCACCGAGAATGTTTGGTTCTCAAAGAATTTTGACACGTTCACCAGCCAAGTTTCTCGTCTTTCTGTCGACCATCACTTGCTCCCTGGTTTGATCGTTCCCCGTGGCCTGTTGGTCATTGAGAACACGTCCCAGGAATGGCTCGGCGCGTTGAGCAGCTACCAGTGCCAGCGAGTGGGTCGTCGCATTTATGAGGCATATGGTGTTCCCAATAACATGGGTGTCTCCCAAGTCGGAAACCACAATCACTGCGCGTTCCCCTCATCCCAACAAGCAGAGTTGACCGCCTTCTTCAACAAGTTCCTTCTAGGACAGGGTTCCACTAACACCAGCATCGTGAGGACTGACGGAAGCTTCAACTTCCCTGAAACGCAGTTCATCGACTGGACAACCCCAACCCTCGCGTAGGTCGAGAGAGTTGCTCCGTTTAGCCCTGTTTCATGTATTAGTATATCCTTCCACAAGAAGGTACATCGTACGCACTGGATATATGCTGGTAGTTTTTTTGTGCGAGAGTATTGAGTGAAGACAACATTAAGAAGAGGTATTGGTTGAGTCGAAAAGCCGCCTGGCTAGTCCGGGTCTATGCATCGGCAACGTCCCAACGATATCCTAGTCCCAGCGTTGTAGGATCAGAGACGTCCAGTGGCCATCTTAAGCATGTTCCAACCACTTTCTTGGGTGGTACTTTGGACGACAAAGTATGTGATCAAAGTTCAGTTTAAGAGTATCGAACGTGGCGCTACGCCTGGCGTTTGAATCCGAGATAGTTCCTCTCCAAAAGTGATCTGAAAAGGTGCGTTGATGAGTGGTCCGCGTGAAGCTGCAACCAAAATGTAGGATACTGACGTACTTCGATATTGCCATTTCCTGAAAGGCTTGAATTTGGATCGTTATCGTCGAGGCCATGAAAAAAGACGCGCAAAGAGGATTTGACCTTCAACGCGTGTGGAATTCATTCTCGAGAACAAGTTGACGTTTAAGGAGATTCAGAGTAATCCGTCAGGACTATAAGAAATAGGGATGTCGTGCGTATGCAGGACGCTGCTGCGCATGCCGGATGATCTCGCTTAGAAGTCAGTGGTCCGTGCGCGGTCCATCAATGCGTCACCACTCGATTTGTGTCTTCCGTAGTGCAGTGCTCAATTATTCCAATGGTTAATACCTAGGACTCGCACTGGCAAATGAATAGATCTTATCTCTGTAAGTTGATACAAAACTAGATGCCGAGGCCTGAACACAAAAAATCTACGAATATTTCATGGTATAACTTTAAGGGTTCAAGCTCCCAAGCGGCGGCGACCCAGGAGAGGATACCAACGCTGCAGCAGGCGATGGTACCCTTAACAACTCTACACCTTCCTTCCAAGTCTCCCTGTCGTACACAACGCCCTCGCATTCAACTGTCTTCAGCGTTTTGCACCCCCCAAAAAGTGTCTTCAAACGAATTTCAACCCTCTTTTGACCCAGATGCCGAGGTCCAGAGGATGTTGTTCCTACTTTTACATGAGTCAGGTTGGGAAACATGGACAGCCAGCCTGCTGACACCTCGTCAGGTTTCCTCTTCCATGTTGCTTGGCCATCTAAGACGAGACAGTGAATAAATGGACAGACATTCGCCCTCCGCAATGTTTCCGCTTCGGACATTGTGTGCGGTTGGAAGGACGCAAAGAGGTCCAGTATACGGATGTGGAGTCCGAACAGTATGCTTTTCGGGGTAGAATAGAGAGGAAGGAGACGTGCAAGCTTCCTTCCTCCCCCCTCCAACCAGAACTGGCTTGAACTTATATCACCTTGCACTTGAATGAACAGAGTTCGAAGATGTGTGGGGCTAGACTGGAAAGGGAAGTCGTGCGCCCAGTTTGAGGGTATAGTCAGAGAAATAAGATGAGGTAACTCTGGGCCAAAGACCCCCGGTTCCATAGTGGCAGATGGTAGGATTGACACCCGAGTAAAGCGAGGGTCAGAAGGATACCCCAGGATCTCCTCTTTGAGGAAGCGATAAGGATCCGGTCCTTTTTGAGGATCCATAGTCAAAGATTCGAGGCGCAAGACCTCGAGTTTAACGGTTTCCAGCCCGTTGAGGGATGACAATAACTTGAGGATAGCCCCCCTGGGTATCCCATGACAGTGCGATATGCATAACTCCTTGAGCACGGGTGTTCCTATACGTCCGTTTGCCGACTTGACTGCCTTTTCCTTCAACAAGAAACACGCCTCGAGACACTCAAAGAATGCTTCCCATTTTTCCATTTGCAAGCCAATGTGGGTTAAACCTAGCTTCGTAAGAGGACAGGTCGGAAGTTGGAGTAACGTGAACAACCAGTTTGAGGCAGGCGGAACGATCAGGGTGGGTGTTGAAACAGTGAGGCATGTTAAACGGCAAGCCTGTTGAGCAAAATTCGACATTTCTGCGAGAATTGGTGGGTCACGTTGGCTTCGTGATGGTTTATAGGACCAAGAGCCAGAAGGACTCTGAAGTGGGGTGAAGCGACTCCCATCTCCCACCTGAGGTGTAGCTGGGTCAGAGGTTGTAGGCGTCGTGGGCGTCGTTGCGAGAGGCTCAGGGCGACTTTTTCTCCAAGGGAATAGTCGACGGAACGCCAGCTTTGGGAGGGCGGCCTTCGTCTGTGTGATGGTCTCATCAGCACGTTTGTCGGGGTTGCCATCCCAAATTTGAGGAGTTTCTTGACAAAAGGCATAATGCGACGTGGTCTTATCTCCGATAGACATGATCTCGAGTGTTCTGCAACCACTTCCCAGTATAGCATCCAGCAACCCTGTCAACCCACCAAGCCACTCGTTCAGATCGGCACCGTTCTCCAATGAACCCGTAGGTTGAAGGTTATATAGTGTCACTATATTGGTCCGTATATGGCGACGACGAAGAAAATATTCGATACGGGAGAAGAATCGCAATAAAGACTGCAGATTGCTCGGTGGATGGAAAATGAAGTCGATCCGGTGAAGGGTAGGCGTTCCAGCAGATGCGATCCCAGTGCAGTGGCCCTCCGAAGAAAGATTCGGGAGGGGACTCAAGTTTTCCGAACTTCGTCCGCAAGGAATCTCTTCGAAATTCAAGGCGAGTGCATCGAACCTGCTCTGCTTTCTTGGGACAGACCCTGGAAAGTATATCTCCAGGGTATTGTCTCGAACTTGAGCACCTTGAAGGGAAGGGAATCATGAGTGTGCCGAGCTGAACGTAAAGAGGCGATGGACTCGGACATACGTATATTTGGAAAGGCAGCATCTTCAGACAACGGCTGATCTACATTGGCTCTCTCGCCGTCTTCGACAAGGTTGTGAAAGACGATCCCTTTACGCTCCAGATAGAGTGGAATGCACAAGGAGTTCAACCTTCGGCATGTTCGTCCGAGATAGATGAGCTCATGGTCGAGATCAGGTGAACTTCTGAGGACCTCGAGGAGTAGTTCGTTTGGAAGAGATAGCAGTGTTGTTGGTTGAGAGGACGGCACGGATTCATAGATGTTGGACATTGGAACGATGGATTAAACTTGCACCGCCCTCGTCCACATGTTTTCCACGAGGCGACCCGCGTTGGCAGCGGAACGTGCCTACCAGAGTTTTTTCCGGGACAAATTTGAAGGCCAAGGCAGCAGTGGCTCTCCACGGTTATAGTTGGTCGTGATTCTATGAGCTACCACTGAACTAAAAACCGAAGGCTGGAAATAAAGGTCTCCGCATATCCTCATTCCGAGGTTTAGCGCCCAAGCGCTCAGGTAAGGGTTGCAGCAGGTGATGCGGTACCAAGCAGCTCTACAGCCTCCTCCCAACTCTCCCTGCTATACACAATGCCCTCGCATTCAACTGTCTTCAGCGTCTTGCAGCCACAAAAAAGTATCCTCAAACGATTTTCAACCCTCTTCTTCTGATCACGTTCGTGAGGCTTTAAGAAGGGATGCCTTACAGTCACATGTGTCAAGTTGGGAAACATGCACTCTGTCATCTCGTCGAGTTTCCTTGTCCATGCCACGTAGCCCCCATCGAAGTGGAGGCAATATATATGTGGGCAGATTTTGGCCCTCAGCGACTGTTCTGCGTCGGACACCGTGTCGCCCTGCGGTCGGTCGGACAAAAATGGGTTTGATTGTATGCGTAGTCCGAGCAGTACACTCTTCGAAGGGGAGTATAGGGGAAGGATACTCGCGAGTTTCGTTCCTCCGCCCTTCAACCAAAACTCGCTGGTGGTGATATCACCATCGATTTGGATGAACAGAGTTCGGAGATGTGTGGGGCTAGACTGCTGGAAAGGAAAGTCGTGTGCCCAGCTCGAAGGTATAGTCAAAGAAGTAAGATGAAATAACTCCGGGACTTTCAAGTTCATAGTGGCAGATGACGGCGAGATTGACGCCCAAGTCCAGCGAGGGTCAGAAGGATATTCCAGGCCTGGTTCTTGGTAGTGAAGGTAGCAGAGTTCCGGTTTAGGTGGGGGATGCAGACCCAATGACTCGAGGCGTAAGACTTCGAGCTTAACGGTTCCCAGTCCATTGAATGATGACAACAGCTTGAGGATGGACCCCCGGGGTATCCCATAACACCGCACCACGCATAACTCCTTGAGCACGGGTGATCGTATCTGTCCACTCATCGAGTTGACCGCCTTTTCCCTCAACAGGAAACATGCCTCGAGACACTCAAAGAATGCCTCCCAGTTGTTCGTTTCCGACTCGATGTTGGTAAACCCGAGCTTCGTAAGAGGACAGGTCGGCAGTTGGAGGAGCATGAACAACCAATTTGAGACAGGTGGAACGATCAGGATGGATGTCGAAACAATTAGGCATGTTAGATGACAGGCCTGTTGAGCAGAATTCGACATTTCTGCGAGGATTGTTGGGTCGTGTTGGCCTTGTGATGGTTTATAGGACCAAGAGCCAGAAGGACTCCGAAGCGGGGTGAAGCGACTCCTTTCTTGAAGCTCTTCCATGGGTCTAGCTGAGCCAGAAGTTGTGGGCGCCGTTGCTGACCGGTCATGGTCTCTCTGGCGGTGAAATCCCAGCTTTGGGAAGGCAGCCCTCATCTGTGTTATGACCCCATTGACACGTTTGTGGGAATTGACATTCCGACTTCGAGGAAAGATCTGTTGGCAGAGGGCATAATACGATATGGTCCTATCCCCATCGGAAATAATCTGGAATGTTCTGCAGCCACTCTCTAGGATAGCATCGAACAACCCTGTCAACCCACTGAGCCACTGGCTCAAATCCGAACCATCCTCCAATGGACCGGTCGGTTGGAGGTTACATAGTGTCACTATGTTGGTCCGTATGTGGCGACGACAAAGAAAATATTCGACGCGGGAGAAGAATCCCAATAAAGATCGTAGACTGCCCGGTAGATGGAAAACGAAGTCGACATGATGAAGGGCGAGGGGCACAGCAGATGTATTCTCGGTGTTGGGGCCCCGAGATGAAAGGTTTTGGAGGTTACTGGAGTTTTCCGAACTTGGACGGAAGGGAATCTCATCGAAATTCAAAGCAAGTGCATTGAACTTGCGATGTTTTTTGGGTCTAGATGTTGAGAAATCAATCGTCAAAGTGTTTGAGCGGTCTCGAGCTCGTTGACCTTGAAGGCCAGAATGAGTATCCTAGGCTCAACGCAAAGAGGGGGTAGCGGACGTACGTATACGTGGAAAGGTGGCACCTTCAGACACGGTCTGATAAGAAGTCGGTGTCTCGTCATTTTCGACAAGGTCGCGAAAGACAATGCCTTTACGCCGCAAGTAGAGTGGAATACACAACGAATTCAACCTTCGGCATGTTTGTCCGAGATAAACAAACTCATCCTCGAGATCAGATGAACTCCTGAAAATCTGCAGGAGTAACTCGTTTGGGAGGGATAACAGGGTTGTGGGTTGAGAGGACGACATTGTAGATGT
>ML208286.1:165167-238497 GCA_004369065.1 Pluteus cervinus | reverse complement strand
GCGAAGACCTTGAAGATTCATGAAGACTCGACAATACAGAATCGATTCTCAAGCATTATTAAAACCTTCAAAAACATGTTTCGGCTGCTACCCACCCTTTTGGTCACGACATGGGCGGCTAGCAATGTTCATCTCGCAAAGCCCACAAGGACATCGATCATCACGTTCATCAAGTTCGATCTCGCTTTGCACTCCCGTCATCGACTCCCCTTACGACAATCACCTTTGGGAAGACGACGACGACGTTCATCAAGTGTCGACTCTCGAGTGTACGACGCATCCTATCTTTTAGTGGTTATACCCCATGCGGATACTTTGCATTATTTCTTTATATAGCCCTCCACCGACGCCCCTTCCGATACCCTCAAGTTTCGATTTCCGGACTTCCTTGGATTGCATCAGATTCGGTGTCGACGTGCGGACCGACTCCTGTCGGTGGCGGTTCCTTCAACATGCTCTTGATTTGCGACCGGCGTTCGGATATGGATTGGGTTTTTGGGTAGATTGGATGGAGGAGGACGACTATCTGCAGAGGATGGTTTAGGATGGTGGAATGCGGTTTGAGTTGGATATGGGGAATTGGGTTCACGACTCCTCTCGACGACGACGACGACTTTGGACAAGACTTTTCCTCGCTCGACACCTTCGATATGCGACTCGTCTTTGGTTCGGGTTTCTATTTATTGGTTCCTATATATCCCTCCGCCGCGCCCTTCGGTCTTACCTCAAGCTCCTTGGACTCCTCATATCGCAAAGGATTCGGTGTCGACGTGCGAACGGCCTTCGGCAAGGTAATTCCTTCGACATGCTCTTGATTTGCGATTGGGATCCATTATATCACAAAGTATTCGGTGTTGACGTGCGAACATATCGGCCTTATGGTGAGGTCGCAGTTCCTTCAACATGCTCTTGATTCGTGATGGATGCTTGGGATGGGACGAGTTAATTAGGGTGGTTTGGACGGAGGAGTTTCTTTCTTTCTTGGAATCAACGATTTTGGGCTTCAATACTTGGGAGTTGTATTTAGGCATAACTAGGTTCATTTTATGCCTTGACCTTCATGTAGTTCTGGTCCGCGATGCTTCTTTGTGGTTACGGTTGCATAATATAGTCTGATAAAACCCATATTGTGTGGAACGCAAACTTGCTTGAGCGACGCGCCAATTGCAACTCTGGACACGGTTCACTTTGTCGCTCACCGCCTCTTCCAGCCACATAGCTGCGATGCCTTACTTATTCCCCCTGAACTATCAACATGATAGACTAGTGGTAAACTCGGATAACGCTGAAGAATAACCTGGATCCTATCGATTCTCGAATCTTCGTGCGTCGGTCTAGGGGGCTTATCTCACCGTTACAAGTCGCTAATCCTGGACACTGAACTTTACACGGGGACGTGCTCTCTCTCCCATTGCACAAAAAGCGGAACCTTACCTTCCTCATGTCGTCGGACTTGTTCAACGCCGACGTCGTACCTGATACAGATGCATGACAAGTTCCGCTTTTCCACCGCTATGAAAGTTTCTTTTCTCGAGCGCACAAACTCAACTGGCGCCCTGGAACAGGATATATTGACTTCTTGTATTTCAGACGTCGAACCTCCGTCTGGAACAGAACAAACCCCATAAATACGTACCGTACGTCAACTTCAATCCCAATCTGACGTGCCCCATCCACCTCTCCAGATCCCACCGTAGTACCATGAACTGGACTGTAACCCTCGATTTTGTGAACAACACGCCCCTCTACACGCTCTACCCACTCACTCCAACATCTACCGTAGCTTGGTACGGCGAATGCACGGAAGAACCAGCAGTTCTCTATGCAGACGGAGATGGTCATGCAGGTGAATTTGGTGCCAAACCCTTGTCGATGGCTGGGTGTACTGGGATGGTAGCGTATACTGGTCTCCCGGATGGGTCGTTGGTGGTTTTGCTGGTATCTCAGCCGGTTTGGGATAATAATACAACAAAGGTACGTTTTTCATGAGCGTTTTGCGATTGGCTTAGTGTTCATGAATTTTTGCTATAGGTGGCTTTTATGTCGAGAGGTACTCCGATAAACCTTAAAACGATCCAAGAGATCTATCATAGTAACGACTATGGTCCCACCGCCACATACGAGCTAATCGACGGACAAGGATTAGCAACTCTCACTGTTCGTAACGCCTTCCTCCCTCAGAGATGTTAAGCGACGCTAATTCACCGTATCAGCTCAGTTCAAATACCGAACAAGGTAAAAACATAACAGCGACTTTCACCTTAGATATAGACCGTCTATAATAAAGTATGTATATACGTATACAACTAGGATATAGCATCCAGATGCAATGAATACATATACACACGAAAGGAAAATTTGAATAAGAATACATATATCCGACAACCTACGGACTAGGGATTAATAGAGGTACAAGGAGTGTGAGTGCGTATCTTGAATAGAATGAGAAGTAGTAAGGGAGTGTCTAGGGTGAGGGGCATGCGATAACAGGGTCCAGGTTGTAGAGGGAGAGTAAAGAATAATCTAGGGGGTGTACGATACACTCCGATGTTAAGCGACCACGGAGGAAAAGAGGGATGAACAATGAATGAACGTATCGGGTCACAAGAACCGGCTCCATACATCCCGAGCAGAAAGGCAAAGAAAAACAAAACCAGCAATAAATCTAATAGGGAGAACACGCCGTCCACATACGTCCATCTAAAGATCCACGCGTAATACACCTGGGTCCGAACCAGGAAGAGATGACCGAGAGACAGACGAATAGATAGTCGATGCACATGCGAGTATGAAAACATAGCTGACAATGATGATAAAGCCGAACCTATATGAGAGAGAAAACATATTTTGATTTTTTAATTCTTGATGAAGGACAAGGAGAGGAAGGATTAGACTGACGCTCCTAGATCCATTCGTGATGTCTCCTTGTCGTCTATTGATTCAGAGGAGGGTGGAGTGATCGTTGAGAGTGGACGACCCTCTGCAGTTGTACCGAGGTTGGATGACGCTGCTCGCATGCGTTTGGTCACCCAATCGGCGAATACGCTTTCGATGTCTTCTTTTCCTTCTAACAACTCGTATAGTGCCCTTCCGGTATGGTCAAAGTCGCATCCAAGGGAATACATCCAATAGGCAAGGTATGAGCCGACATGGCCTGCATCGGAGTTGTGAAGTTCGGAGAGTGATCGACCAGAAGGTGATAGATATGGTAATGTTGAGGCCGTTGAAGGGGCGAGGGAGCTGGACACTTCACAACCGCGTAAAGCCCTATTGAACATGTCGTGAATCACCAAACTGTGGGATTCCTGTCCATGAGACGTTGTTGTCGGATAACCGGACAACTCGAAGCTTGGGACTGCGAACGTCTCCCAAGGAACAGCCTGAGCGCAATCCCAATCCAATACACCTACAATAGCACCGGTTTTGGGGTCCACCAAGATGTTTTCATGGTGGAGGTCGCCATGTTGCATTGGGAATGGACCTTCGTTGTCCAACGGATGGACGAGGTTGCGGTGAAGCATTGCTGTTCGCCATAACGAGGCCACGAAACACTTGCGCAGACTTTTATTCTGCTGCCATGAGACTGGCCGGTGTTGTGGGGCGCCGTCGGTTTCTTCGTCTTCTTCGTCATCACTACTCAGCGCCATCTTCTCATACGCCTCGGCCCTCAACTCGAAGTATTCCTTCGCCGTATCGAATGGCCCCACACCGAAATCTGAACAGGGACCTATCTCGACAATGGGCTGCTGCTGCTCGCCTTCTACATTCTCCGAGCGTAATGCGAAGGAGCCGATCTTCGGAAAACGAATCTTGCTGAGTTGGACATGCATATCCGCTAAATCGTGCAGATATCGTTCGAGGATAGGTAACCTCGATTCGTCCCCGTGCAGGATATCTACCAATCCTCCTCGAGCGTCTCCTTCTGATGACGGAGTAGATGGTTCATCGTCTATATCCCAAGAATCCAGTGAAATTCCACAATCGGCGATAGTTACCCCACTCATGGCGTTCATCATCACGAAAGCAGGTGCATTCTCCCCGAGTGGATTTTTGGGATCGTTCCCCACAGGATGGTATGCGTATATAGATGGGACAGGAATAGTCGTTCGACTTTGGACGACGTGTAGTGCAGCAACTTCGTTCAATATTTTGCGTTCGAGTTGTTCTGCAGTGCCATAGTAGGCGTTGACGGGACGAAGTCCGCACCGAATAATCCACGACTGGGATTCAAAATGGTCAACGGAAGACGGAGACTTCGGTGGTAGTGACGAAAGTCTTGGGATAGAATCTAAAGATAGGGATAAAGGAGAAACCAAAATTGGCACTTCATTTTCGCTTTTTGTGATCGAAAGAGCGGGGTAATTTACCTTCCTCCACGTCCGAGTGATCAATCCCTCTCTCGTTGTCTATCTCCTCTTCTAAATCCATCTGATTTCCAGGTTCGAAGGCAATCTCAAAGACGGCGAAAGATTGGCCCCATGTGTATCGGTCTTTCACCACCCTGCATCTTCTCCTTCGTGGATGAAGTGAAGTAGCGTACTCTTCAATCCGCGGGAACAGGGGTGCAATCTGGGTGATCATATCTCGCACCCTGTCAGCGTCATCGTTTGGCATGTCTGACAGTATGGAAGCAGGATCAGACGGCCAGTTATCGCTAACGAGGGATGCCGATGGCAGTGCTGAGCTGGGTGCCATAATCATTGGTGATGAAACTTGTGCGGTCGAGTCGAAGGTTGTAGTGTGCGCAGGAGGTGTGCAATGTGTTCTGCCGGTGGGGCGAAAAGTCGAATGATGTTGAGATGAGGCTTTGCAGTTATAGCCGAGGGTGGGTGGGTGAGTCTATCGTCAGTGTTGACGGTTATGGAGCGAGTGGAAAGCTGTAGGGAATGGAGAAGAAAGCGAGGACGATGGAGGGAAGAGGAGAGGGGAAAATGAGCCAACCAAGCCGGCTGCCGGACGGAGGACTGGGGCAGGACGAAACGTATTTGGACTGGTTGATGTCAAAACCGAAAGGGACAAGGGTCGCACCTCGCTTTGGGGAATGTGGTGGGGTTGGGGGTGGCCTGCAAGAAACCGCCGTGCTGGAGCTTCAGACGAAACGGGGCACATGTGAAGGGTATTAAAGTGGAGGCGATATCCAGTGATTCTCTCCCGTGTCCCGGTGCCGTCTTGTGTTTTCTGCGCCCATGCCCATGTCAATCAAACGTGAATGAGTGATTGTTGTTCCGGGACGGTATAATTAAAGATTCGGACGGCCTACGAAAACATTGCGCCATTGCCCATTGGCCACGTAGGCCACAATCTCTTCTCTTGCGGCACGGAAGTGTGTCTACGTATGGACCTGTCCTGCAACAAAGCTGTGTGTCCCATCAGAATTCAGACAACGAGCGGCCCCCAAATCAGATGGATTTAGATAATATTATCCAACCCGCCAAATTTTGCTTACTTACCTGGTGTGATAGCTAACGCCAACAGGACCTAGCATGGTACAAGGGATAAGATCAAAAGCGGGTGATGTCGCCAACGTGCCGTAGACGCGGAAGTGCCGATATCTCCAGCATTGCCAATTCGAGGGCAGCGGCGGCAGTACGTGGTCTCGGCAACATATATAGAGCTCGAGCAGCGTGTCAATACTGTGTCAACTCTTCAAAGTTCGATGAGAAGGGTGTGAATTCCATTCCCCGAGAGCGTGGGCACATGTGCTGAACTTCGGACGTGAAATGCAACATGCATCCCTGCAGTTTGCTGACCGTATTGTTGGACAGAACAACACGTCTGATCCACGAGGAGTTTTGGCCATCTTGAACATTTGGAATTAAAGATTTTGGGAGGGTGTACGGGATAATTCCGACGACCCTCGTACAAATGTCCGGGGTCGGTTCGAGGGTGCATTTAGCTGTACGATTAAGATCGAATTGTTGGTTGAATGCGTGTGATCGCTTCAAAGTCCGAGCCCGTGATAACGTTTACATCCCAGCGATACCGCCGCTGACGTTTGGAGGATAAATGAAGTATATTGCTTTATACCTACATTCTCAGTACTCGGAAGAAACGCGGTAACCATGTGAAAGCGGCGTGAACGAAACAGGTGAGAGACCAAAAGGGTAATGCGCCACAATGATAAAAATCAATAGGCAACGAGCGTCGAAAGGAACGAGAGACTGCTAAGAACTGAAGCGTGCCCTCTGAGATGGTGCTGGCGCAGCGACGACGATAAAACAAGGCGTGACGGCGAAGAGGCGGGGTCAGTCAAGCCCAGAAGCCTGGAAAGGCAACCGCCTAAAGCCAGTCAAAGATGCCGTATAAAAGTTACCGCGGATAGAAATTGCACGACTTTGCAGCATTTGCGTCCATAGCCAAGTAGCTAGTTGCAATGTTCACGTCGACGACCGAGAATGGCGTAAATTCCGAATGCTTACATCCGTGCAACGAACCCAGTGGTATTGCGGCTCCAGGGGCGTCCTACTCCCCAATACGAGTTGTTGACTCTATGTAGGGCAATTGTAAGGTCAGGGATGCAACAACGGTGAAGTACGAACCTCCGACTCGCAGCTCATAAGTTGCTGTCTCCGTGAAGATCAAAGTTGCGACGCTTTTGGGCGTCGGCTCGTCACCCAAACTCCAAGAGCGACCAAGGCCTCAGAAGAAGCGTACATAGCCTGAAAATCCGTGAATCACCGTCCAACGTCCAACTGACTTCGAGAATACCGTTTGTGGACATCAGTGCTGAGAAGAAGACATTTAAGGCCTGTGACCAGTCGCCGAAGAAGAGCATTTTGTGCAGCATATAGTCCAGAGGATGAGATAGTGTTGTGAAGCGGGCTGATGGCGGAACCAGGTGAACGTTTGAAGGACTCGGAACCGCCTGAGGACGCGGTTCCACGTTGTTGGCTAGCCCCATCTCTCACTACCTCTCGCGCGTCGAATATACCTGGATTGTGTCAAGTGAGAAGTGTAGTCACGGCGAGATTAATCGACCTGAAGATGAACAACTCGAAGATCTGGACGCGACAAGATTGCGTTAAAGTTAGCGGGCGTTAGGTAGATCGAAGAGCCTGGACGGTCTCAAGAGTAGTCATGGCTCCTGGCAGGACGTGGCGCTCGCTCATCCAGGTGGAAGCTCTTCGCACCAACGAAAGGGGGTCTTGAGCGTGAAAGCAGAGCTGTGGCTTGGCGTGTGGGAAACTATCGTGCAAACGCCGGGAAACCATCACACTTACAAACACCTTCTTTCCTCCACGTCCATCACGTAGCCTCCTCCAATTCATACTGCTCCCATAGAGTCAGTTGTCGCTGGAAATTCAGGAATCAACTGGCCCTCAAGTTCGGGTAGCAAATAGCAAGGTGGATATGGGTTTGGCTTCAATTTTGAATGCAAATCCGCCTGCTTTTGCCACGGCCCACGGTAAGACCTCAATGTTCTACTCAACTTCATCTACCGGAGGCTACTGTCCTCCTTCTCCTTGTTGCTTCCTTGTGTTAGGAGAACTGCAGATATATGGTGGTCTGGGAGCATAGGTTTTCCAATTTGGGGCTTGCTTTTCAAATTCTTAGTCAGGATGGGTCACGTGACTAGCACAGCCACAAGTTAGAATGCAGTCCCACTGCATTCTAACATTGTGCACCATTTTTTTTGCAGAGAATAATTCTTAGCTGGTAAGATTTATCTGGGGTGGGCCCTTCAAGCATCCAGATATTAGCTAGCAACAGGTAAGAATGGTACTTGGCTGCATTCTGACTTGTTACTAATCTTAGTCAAACTGCCAGTATACTTTGTGGCTGGTAACTAACTTTAGGACATGGATCCTTGAAGTTCCAAGATATAATCTGCCAACACTTGGAGTTTCAGTATGAAAATCCCAGAGTGGTGTTGCACTTAACTCAGAATGCAGCTGTATTCCAATATGCTGAATGTTCAGTGAATATAATCTGTTGGCAGCCTATCTCAGACTATCTGATAGGCTGTGAAAGAGGTTAGGCTTGTGATTGCATAGCCACAAAAAACTAAGAATGGTGAGAAGCACTGTTCTTATATGAGAGGTGGATTTGGTCAAATACTTGATTACTAATGTGACACCTCCACTTATCACTCTTGTCAGTTCAGTCACAAGTCTAGATTCCAATCTACAATCCAATTCCAGCCATAGTTCCAGATTTTTGCCCTAGATCCTGAGATAGATATTCACCCTCTTCTGTGACATTTTTTGTGAGTAAATTCAGTGTAGTTATTAAAACAAATAGACCTAAATAAGACCACATAGGTTCAAATGAGATCATATAAGTGCAAATTGAATGGATAGTATATATGAGGAGGAGAACAATATACTCCAACCCCCTCCTTCTCTCCTTCCCCCACCTCTTCAGCTTGGATCACACCTATGTATGTGCCAGATCATGCTGGAGGTTGATCTGTTGCTGATTTTCCCATCTTAGAAATCATGACTCTTGGAGATATTGCAGGCTATTCAGTTGGCACAACCTTTGTGAACTGGTATGCTCCATTAATTCTTGTGTATTGATGCAGAACTGATTATAGCATTACAGGAGTGACCTAAATGCTTCAAAAATTCATACTCCCCCTCAAGCTGGAGTTTCTGGAGGAATGCAAATGGGAGCCAAGTCAATTGTGATGTCTGGTAGTTATGAAGATGATAGTGATCATGGTGATACTATGTGAATTTTCACTGTGATTATCAAAACCCATTTTTCTAATCAATTTCTTGTAGAGAATATACAGCTGCAGGGGGACATGACAGATACAAGAATCAAATTACAGACCAAGAGTGGGGATGGTGTCACAAAGTTCTCAATGTAAGTGCTTCTATTTGTTTCTGTTTATGTGCTGTCCAACTATTTGATTTAGATGTCATTAGCAACCAAGAACCCAGTCCGAGTGATTAGAGGCAGTAAGCTACAATCTCGGTATGCACCTACCACTGGGTGAGGAATTCTTTGGCTATTTTTGAGTTTGCAGGCTGAGCAGGGTTGTAGACTTCGGTATGATGGGCTATATGTAGTTACACAGGCGAGCTTCTTTGAACAATGCTGTATCAGCAGTTATTGACTGGTTCTTAGGTCTTCCCTCGAGTCGGACAGAGTGGGTTTCTAGTCTGGACATTTTGCCTGGAAGTATGTCCATTGTATTCATCAACGGAACTGTATTCTCATTATTATTTTACAAAGCGGCTTGACAATCAACCCGACATCCCTACCCGGTGGTGATTTGATTTGAACAGTGTGCTGTAGCTATAGTTTACTCTGAGATCTGCTGTGTCGTATTGTTTTGCATATCCTTCTTGTTTGAATCCATGTTTTCCCTTCCCCGACGTCGACTGGACTTAGTATGCCGAGGTTGAGAAGGGTTATGATTCGAAGTGAGATGTATTTCCCTTGCCCCGAAGGGAGCAATCGGTTAAATGTTAAAGCTTCACCATATCAACCTCCCCTCGTGTTTGTTCGTTCTGGTGTCTCCGTGGCTGTTCATCAGATATTGGCCCTTCATCTGAACCACCTTACCTCTTGAAGCAACTGTGAGAAACACATATAATAAAACTATGTACGTACTGTAGAATACAATACACTAAATCGGCAGACGTACATTAGACCTTAAACACCAAAGGGGAAAAAATCGAGAAAGAAACACTGTGGACGAGTGAGTGTGGAGTAGTACGATGATCATGATAGAAGAGAGAGATGTAAACGTGGTAGTGTGAGTGTGTGGCAGCAGTACGAGCATTGGCATCATAATCGAATGATATCATCGTCGGCGGACCAGAATTAGAACACCAAAAGATACATATACAGAGTCCGGGAGGGATCAGAGAGAAATGAGAAGAAAGAAAAAAGGGAACGTGAATGAATGGATGGGTGACTACACTCGCTAGCAGGGTAGCTGTATAGTAATATGCATATGATAGATTAGGAATGCGTCGATATTCGTCAACGAAGAGGGAAAAAATCGAGGGAGCGGCGAGCATATGATGGGGTAAAAAGAAAGAGGAAATCGAACCGATATATTCATCCAACCATCATCATCTCGCCCTCCACGCTCCCATCCACAACCTCACCAAGACCTTTCGTCTTGCCTGCGTCCTTCTCCTTGGGCTCACGAGATTTAACCATAACAAATGGTTTCAACGTTGGCGACGTTCTCCCCGATGGGCTCGCCATTGTCGTCATATTGGCCGAGGTGGACGTAGGAAACTTTGGAGTCGGAGTGGTAGGTGGACAAGTACTTCCTGCTGTCAACCCAAGTCCAGCGGTAGCAGTTGTACTCGAGGTAGGAAGCGTCCTAGATCCAGATCCAACGCCAGCACTTGCAGCTGCTCTAGATAAGGTCTTCATCCTCAGGGGACTTCCTCCATCTCCCGAAGGAAGATCCGGATTCGTCTTTCCTTTCGTAGACCTTGACTTTGCATTGGACGCCGTAGCAGAAACGCTACCGAGCGTACTACTCTTCTTCTTTCTTTCGGCGGCGTTGAATTTGGCCTTTGGCGTCGCGGTTCTTCTCCTCTTCCCGCCAGACCTGACAGAACCCTCCTTCTCTTCCTGAGCTCGATCTTGATCTAGGTCATGACCCTGATCATGATCGTATGCCTCCTCGTCATCGGTGGTCAAGTCGATCATCTCGACGTCGGTATCCCCTGCCCCGGCTGTTTCCTTCCCTTTTCCTTTGACATTGTTAGCTTTTGCCGCCGCTTTTCCCTTGCCCTTCGAACGAGCGGAAGGAGCAGCTGAATTGGCCTTTGAGTTGGTAGACCCAGAGCTCGTGGGCTTTCCAGGTGAGACAGGTACACCTAGATCCCCAGCATCACTCTTCGTTCGAACTCTCTTTGTCGCTCTCTTCTCTTTAACGATGCGTCGCCCAGCTTTGGAAGAAGATGCAATACCACTTCCCGTCGTCTCATTTCCATCTTCCTCCGCAGATTTAACGTGTTCTTCGACTTCGACTTCTTCATCACTGTCGCCTTCGTCACCAGCGGGTCGAGCACGTTTTCGAGGGGAAGCTCGACTACTCCTTCGAGCGCGTAACTTCTTCCGGCGGCCCTCAGAAGAGGAATGCGGGTCGTGGCAGCCTAATGCTTGGCAAGTCACGAGTTTGTCTTCGTGAGGCGTCGAGTCGGCTCTGAACCTCGCTCTCTTCGGGTCAATCTACAACAAGAAATCGACTATAAGTAAGATTCAACGCATATATGAGGTGAAAAAAGACTTACTGTGTGCTTTCCTTCATAGCACCACCCATCTGGTGGTCCCATATCACCATCACCTTCAACAACTTGCCCACAGCAAGCCCAGTGGGTTTCGTATTCAGTTCCGAACCCTCCTTTGGCTCTCCCTTTTCTTGTCCCACCGGCACCTCTAGGATTGACACCAACCCGCTCAACTTCAGCACTTTCGTCATCGTGAGGAATCAAACAACTTCGGTCGGTATTCTCAATTTGATAATAACCATTGTGGCATCGTACACAATGGAGTTGTGGGGGCGGTTTGACCGAGGAGAAGAAGGCCGTGAGGCAGGTGAGCATCATCGGTGTAAGTTGTACGGTTGGAGGGATGTTCATGTAGGAAGGGACGGGTGCACCGGATTTGGGAGGAGATGACGGAAGTGAGGAGGTAGGGTTTAAGTTTGCGATAGTATATGCATGTAATATCTTGGCCGGAATGGTGGAAATAAGGGTATGGAGAGCCTGTGGGTCTGTGACAAGGGGTTGACCGTCCGTTGGAATATCGGTCCCACTTGAACCGAGTGTAAGCGGGATTGGAGCAGGTGGCGAGGTTGGTTCAAGGTCAACAGAAGCCGAATGTTTATGGCTTTGTGACTGTCGTTTGCCTTTTCCCCTTCCTCTGCCCGTTACGGAGGTTGAGACGGAGGATGGGAACACAGGAGGTGGGGAAGGCGTTGCCGGGGGTTGAGAAGCGGGTGAGTCATGGTTGAACGCCATAAACGGTGCATATGCGTGGAAAGTCGCGTTCTTTCCAAGCCCTACATTCGTGGCCGGGATACCGAGGGTTGTGGATGTGGCGGGTGATGGTGTACGAATGAAGCGCGTAGATGCTGTGTCCGTGATATCAACACTTTCGCGATAGGTGGTAGGTTGGGTTGCAACTTGTGTTGCGACCGTATCCGGTTCTGCGGAAGTGGATGCCTGGTCGGGGTTTGTGGGTTCAGCCGGCGGCTGGGTAGCGGGTTTGCGAGAAAATAAACCAAAGACCATGGTGTATACTTCAGATGAGTGGTAATATGGTCCTGTTGGTGTCGATGATACGTGTGGGGTAGAGGGTAGAAATGCTGTTGTTATAGTACGCGTCAAGCGTCCGAGTTGCAGTTGGTTTATACGAGTGGGCGTTTAGAATCACACAGAGGCCGGGTTTACGTTGGGTGTTCGTAGGGCCGAAAGATATGGAAGACAGATAATTTGTCAAGTTAGATTTGCCTAATACAACCGACGATAATGAACATGTGTTTAGGCTACCGAACCAAAGAGGCTTTGGACTCACAATAGGATGGGTGATTTGAACACGGGATGCGGAGGAGGGGAGAAAGTAAGGAAGGATTGTCCTGCACGAGGCCTGAAAATTTAAAAGCGTCGAGACAATGACATCGCCCACCTTGAATAACGAATGACTCTGCTGCCTTTACCCAGGGCAAAGGCTGCTGCTTGCAGGGTGCAGGCCGCACGGATCACCACGCCTTTTGTGACGTAACGCGTCACTGTCACAACACGCATTGTGCCGTCATCGCGTGCACTTCAGACGCGTCTCAGCGCAACGCGTTGCCAGGACGCGTCCAAACACGAGGAGTTCAATGAAGCTTGCGTTTCACACAATATGGGTTTTATCAGACTATATTATGCAACCGTATCGACAAAGAGGCATCGCGGACCAGAACTACATGACGGTCAAGGCATAAAATGAACCCAGTTATGCCCAAATACAACTCTCAAGTATTGAAGCCCAAAATCGTTGATTCCGAGAAGGAAAAAGGTCCTCCTCGATCCAAATCGCCCTGATTGACTCGTCCCATCCCAAGCATCCATCACAAATCAAGAGCATGTTGAAGGAACTGCGGCCCCACCATAAGGCCGATATGTTCGCACATCAACACCGAATACTTTGTGATATGACAGATCCCAATCGCAAATCAAGAGCATGTCGAAGGAACTAGGAGCCTTGTCAAAGGCCGTTCGCGCGTCGACACCGAATCCTTTGCGATATGAGGGGTCCAAGGAGCTTGAGGTAAGACCGAAGGGCGTGGCGGAGGGATGATAAAAAGAAGGAACCCGAACCAAAGACGCGTCGCATATCGAAGGTGTCGAAAGGCCGAAAGTTCTTGTCCTAGGTCGTCGTCGTCGTCGAGAGAAGTCGTGAACCCAATTCCCCCATCCAACTCAAACCGCATTCCGCCATCCTAACCAATCCTCTGCAGATAATCGTCCTCCTCCATCCAATCTACCCAAAAACCCAATCCATATCCAAACCCTGGCGCAAATCAAGAGCATGTCGAAGGAACGGCCACGTCGACACCGAATCTAATGCAATCCATGGAGGTCCGAAAATCGAAACTTGAGGGTATCGGAAAGGGCGTCAGTGGAGGGCTATATAAAGAAAAAGAACCCAGTCCAAGTGAAATAATGCAAAGTATCCGCACGGTGCCGACACTTGATGAACCTTGTCGTCGTCTTCCCAAAGGTGATTGTCGTAAGGGGAGCCGATGACGGGAGTGCAAAGCGAGATCGAACTTGATGAACGTGATGATCGATGTCCTTGTGGGCTTTGCGAGATGAACATTGCCAGCCGCCCGTGTCGTGACCAAAAGGGTGGGTAGCAGCCGAAACTTGTTTTTGAAGGTTTGTTGATAATAGTGTTTGAGAATCGATTCTGTGTTGTCGAGTCTTCGTGAATCTTCAAGGTCTTCGCCAGGATGTAACCAGTACTTCTTCAGACTCTTGAATAAACTTCGTCGTGTCAAACGACGTCGGCGTCGAGTCGATCGTTGCTGAAACTTGGTGATATAACTTGACTCTTTCATGTGTTGACGGTTGGTATAGGCTTGATACGGTTATGGACGACCTCCCTGTAAAGGATTCAGCAGCGCTCGAACATGTCAGCCACAAAACATACCAGACATCCATTGACCATCTCTCCCCATAAACCACCGTCACAGACACATCAGCTCGCATAGTTGACCACGGTCTTCATTGCCCCACCGGGGGGTTTCGCGGTGGATATCGCACCGTCGAAGACGAGGATGACGACCAACACCGTGTTCGACACAGGTGAAGTCGCATCGAGAGGGGAGAAGGAATAAGAGTTGTTCTCTCAGAGATGATTAGAAGAGGTAGAAGACACAAGAATCGGAGCAGGTTGTTGAGAATCGCTCTCGGAGCTGTCGAGCCCAGATGCTGGGGAGAGGGAAAGAGTGCTGAGGGAGGCTGGGCGAGCTCGGTGGGGTTTATATAGCCTTTGGAGGCTGGCAGAGAGGAGGCGTGAATGCGCGGAAGGACCTAGACGAGGCTGACGTTGTCGTCAACGCGAGCCGTACCAAGGTGCCAGCAAATGGCGAGTCATCTGCGTATGCATCCGCTGAGAATATGAATGTACTTCGAACTTCGTAGGGCGTTGGTACCTAGAAAAGCTAGCGCCTCAAATTGATCGGTTAATGCATAAATGCCAGCCACCGCGAAACTTGGCAGTGGCAGGCTGGCGTCCGTTGGCCAACAACGATCACTTCACGCCAAATGTAGATAGCGTCTAACCCTTCGTGAGGCAATGAGTACAGAGACGCACACAAGGAAGTGGTTGTGTAAATACCTGAAGGCGGCTGTTCAGCTACCTCGGAACGAGTTGGAGGCCTGTTCGAGCCGCAATCGCTCACGAATCGATCACAACTCATACGAAATCATAAGCTCTTAGCTTCGTGAGTATGCGTTTGGGTCAGCCACCGCCGAAGGTAATCTGGTCGTGCGCGGCAATTCGGAATGGCCCTATAGTCGTCTTCGGACATGGATTGAAGTGGTGGACCATTACGCGCTACGCGTTGACGATGGTGGCTGCTCAAGAAAGTTTGGCTGCTGAGCCCAAAACGCCGGAGTTATCCCGACCCACCTTTTCCTCCCACAACGACGCTACCGAAAGCCTGCAAAAATATTTCAAGCGGGCTAGCTATGGAAACGGAAGCAACATATACTACTAAACCGCTACTCCATTCCAGTATCCTATTAGTGACCATAAGAGCCGAACTTTGGTAAGTGGGAGGTGGCTGATTTTCCCGGACTGCGAGCTACTTTTTAGGCCTTTCTTGACGCTCTGTTTTTTTTGGGAACGATCTTTTGGTACTGGTAGACATCTTTCACTCCAAATTCTCACCCATTCCAAGTCACGACAGATCCTCAGGCCTCATGCTTGACACGAGTTGGCTCTTCGGGAACATGACATCGTGACTTTCCCCTTGCGAATTAGTACACGCCCCGAGGAGTCCTTGACAAGGCTGGTGAGACAGAAATAACCTAAACTGATACCCATACGATATCGCGAGAACTCACTCGAGTTCTAGCGGATCCGGGGCTTATGCATTCACACTGTCGGCGTCTATTGTGCCTCCAGCCCAACCATCTCGGGCATCTCAATTACAGTGACCGAAATATCTGGGTAATTGGTCAATTCCTCGTGAGTTCCTGCCACCTAACCTCCAAACAAAGCCCCGTTATCAGCGATAGAAGACATTCAGTCTCACGTACTGAGGTATGGGGAATCCAGCGACGGCAGGCCTGTCAGCTGAATTTAGACTCGCGCCTCTCTCTCATCTATTTTTAATGAAGAGAAATAGCTCACGGGAAAGGTTGAAGCGCCCCAACCATTGTTTCCTTCTCTCCCACTTTGGCTCACACCACGAAAGCTTGAATCGTAAATATGGCCAGTGAATCCACGCTGAAGCCTGCTGAGGTCGCACAGTACTTCGTACAAGCCGGCATCAACAAGCATAAGGACCGCTATGAAAACATATTTGCTAAGGCGGTAGGGACCATTCACTCTCGGAAGATGACCTCGTTGACCAAGATCGTGCAGTTCCTCGCTGGAGTTATGCTCTCGTTCGGTGGACTTTTGTCCGAAATTGTAAATGGCGGGTCTGCTGGTTTAACCTCTTCCAATCCCGGCCTCGTCAAACTTTTATCGGGCTTCGTCTTCCCAGTGGGCTTGGTGATGTAAGATACCGCAGTTCAATCCTTCTCGCCTCTCTCATCGCAGAAAAAAAAAATAGGATCCTCCTCCAAGGACTAGAGCTTCTAACCAGTAACATGATGGTATGCAGTTTAATTTGCCCAGGTTGCACTTCTCATGGCTCGGCTTCACACACTGTTAGATCTTCCCCATGGCCCTCGTCAAGCGCGTTATTCCTTGGTGGAGTCTTCCGCTGAATTGGCTCATTGGTACATAAGCCCCAATCCCGAGTTGGAGGCTATCTTGACCGTTTAAAATAGTGTTCTGGGGAAATCTCGCTGGAAGCCTGTTCTTTGCAGGAATCCTTGTCAAGTGTAAGTCGAAAGAATATCTATAATAAGCATGCCGCTTAACCCGACGATATCAGTCACTGGCCTCGTTTCCGTGGAGCCGTATCTCTCGGGCATTCAAACGTTTGCAATGTAAGTGGACATTCGAAGTCTCGTGTACAGTTTGACTCATATCGTGTAGCCACAAGGCCGGAGAACCACAGTGGCACCAGATCTTCCTCAGAGGGATTGGCTGCAATTGGCTGGTGTGCGTCGCTGTTTGGGTAAGCAAGAAGATTGCCTCGTGATGCTTCTTTGTCTTAACGTGGCGTAGCAAGCTGCTGGTGCAAAGGAAACAGTATCAAAGGTACGGGATGAACCATTTACCAACAAGGGCTATTATTGACACCCCCCGCAGATATTTGCGATCTGGATCCCTATCTGGGTACGTCTCTTCCTGCAGAGCCAAGGGCCCCCTTCACTAACAATAATTAGATTTTCGTTGCCTGCGGGTATGACCACGGTAGGCATAGTCTTCGCAAGATATCACATTTCCTAATAATAACTCTACTCAGTTATCGCTAATATGTTCTCTGTTCCACTGGGCATCATGCTTGGTGCTGATGTACGTGGTCTGTTCCTCTGTTATATGTTGCCTAACTGTTTCGTTCAGTTGACAACTGTCGAATACATTCGCAAGTGAGTTGAGCGGCTCCTAATGTTCTATTCATAACTCAAAATGTCATAGATCATTGATTGCTTCATTCCTTGGGAATGTCGTCGGCGCCCTCTTTGTCGGGCTACCTGCATGCTATTTCTATCTTAGAGATCATACTGCTGGTGGCCTGCGAGATGCAGAGAACGGGTCCTATCACAGCAACGATGAAGGGTCCACCGTGAAGGACAAGTAGGCGCATTACGGTTGAATCACTTAATCTTTCAAGATTCTTCTTATCAAGGCTTAAACCACAATTATTAAACTAAACATTGTATCAACGGCCTACTGCTCTGTCATAGCTACCCATTTGGCTATTGCCCTCAGGGCATCTGTACGTTCGGGTTCATGCCACTTAAAGACCAAGAAATCGTGGATACCTTCCGTCGCCTCATGATACGTGACTTTCCCTTCCTCGGGTTTGATACCATCTCCTTCTCCCAAATCCTTAACCATCCTATCCCTGAGAGTTCGGATCTGGTCCAACAAGGTTTCCGCCCCCCCGGCAACAATGAAAGTCCGTGGGAAGCCAGCAAAGCTGATTTCGAAGTCTGGGTGTAGGGAGGAGGGAGAGACGTAACGGTTGAGTTCTCCGAAAGTCTTACCCTGTGGCCCAAAGAACGCGTCTTGAGCGTAAGAAGTACCTCCACCACGGACAACGATATAATCGGTGTCATGACAAGTGTATGCTGAGGAACCAGGAGTATAATGCGAACTACTCAAATCGGTCCAAGGTGATAGGAGAATCTGTCCGCCAGGAGGAGCAGGGAGTCCTGGTGTATCGCGATACTCCACGAGATACCGTGTCAGGGCCAGAGCCAGGTTGCCTCCCGCAGAATCACCATCAACGATGATATTCTCTGGAGCAAAGCCAACTTCGGTGACAAGGTAATTGTACGCTGCGAGAGCGTCTAAGAGAGCTGCAGGGAAAGGATTGGCAACAGGGAAGGGTTTTCCTGAGGATAAACGGTATTCAACAGAGAAAACCCGTTGCACCGAGTCGATATGTTTCAGGAAGCTACGTACAATCCCGGAGGTGAGATCGGATGGGTGCGCGGACAGACGAACATATGCGCCTCCGTGAAGAGCGAGAATGACCTTCTCCCCAGGGGAAGGTGGTGATCCCACTTTGAGAGAGGAACCTTTTTTGTGTAGCCAGTAACCTGGGATGTCAATGGGTATGACGGATGATTCGGTGGCCCATTTTTCAAGGTCCCCGTGAACAAGCTGAGGTGCAGCCTTAACCCAAACGCCATTGACATCAGGTCCTGGAGTAATGGCATGATGGTCAGGTGCGACACCGAGAGGTCCTGTTCTGAATTAATGCGTGAATTCGTGCTGGTCACAAGTGAAGACCAAGTAGATGCATACACTGATAAAGTACTTGCAAATGCTCTGAGCAAATGAAGCCACAATGCACGTTTGATGGTCCATGTCGGTCGAGGTCGAGCAGACCTGGAAATCATTAGCGTCACCAGTACCGGGGCGTGGTGTGAAGATGCGAAGAGATATGTGCATACTTGGGTAGGAAAAGCAACGTCCAAAGTGGAACTTTGATCAGAAGGGTGGTGGCTGCCCGGTATAACAGATATAAGCCCTTCAAAGGCTGTCGGCGAAAAGGAGGGGTCATGATATGTCCAGGTATGATGAGGAGACCAAGTTGGCTCCCTAAATATACCTAACTATGTTCCTACTGCCACGGAACTCGTGGTAGAGCCGTATTCGCGAGGTTACTTGGGTTTAAGGCTCCGGTTGCCTTGGTCGATCTGTAAAGTCAGCAGTCCTGCTCGACCTATGCAGCGCCAAAAGACTCGAGCGTGGGGTGGCTCCAACTTGAAGTGCACAGCGCACGGTTATCTTTGAATAGCCGGTATAACCGGTAGTGGGAGTCGCATGTGTCAGCTGTCTTTTAAGGTGTGCAAACCACCAGAGTCTCGGTACTGTACAACGTCACCTGTGGTTCTGGTAGAGAACTTGCGTGTCTGCGACCTGGGAGGTCGAATAGCGTTACTGTAACAGAACTTTGTGCGAATGGGGATGGAGTCCAATCGGCACGATCCGGTCCAGCAGGAAAAAGCGCCCAAAAAATTGAATCGAGGCAGGACCTGCTACAGATCTAGAGTAGCGAGCGTTTCTTCGCTGGCGCATAAGGAAGTGAGTGTTGGGGTGGTATTCATTATCTATCGAGGTTGAGCCTCTTCCACGGTCTATCCCGTGTGATTGGGCAAGAAAATGGGATTGCCATACTTTAGTGTCTAGCGCGTCTTCAATTGAAAACGCGTCCAGACGCGAGGGCTCAAGGAGATTCGCAATTCACGCAATGTGGGTTTTATCAGACTATATTATGCAACCGTAACCACAAAGAAGCATCGCGGACCAGAACTACATGACAGTCGAGACATAAAATGAACCTAGTTATGCCCAAATACAACTCCCAAGTATTGAAGCCCAAAATCGTTGATTCCGAGGCAAGAAAAAAACCGTCCAAACCGCCCTAATAAACTCGTCACATCCCAAGAAGGCATCACAAATCAAGAGCATGTTGAAGGAACTGCGACCCCACCATAAGGCCGATATGTTCGCACATCAACACCGAATACTTCGTGATATAATGGATCCCAATCGCAAATCAAGAGCATGTCGAAGGAACTAGGAGCCTTTCCAAAGGCCGTTCGCACGTCGACACCGAATCCTTTGCGATATGAGGGGTCCAATGAGCTTGAGGTAAGACCGAAGGGCGTGGCGGAGGGATATATAACAAGAAGAAACCCGAACCAAAGACGCGTCGCATATCGAAGGTGTCGAAAAGCCGAAATTTCTTGTCCTAGGTCGTCGTCGTCGTCGAGAGAAGTCGTGAACCCAATTCCCCATATCCAACTCAAACCGCATTCCGCCATCCTAAACCATCCTCTGCAGATAACGTCCTCCTCCATCCAATCTACCCAGAAACCCAATCCATATCCAAACCCCGAATCGCAAATCAAGAGCATGTCGAAGGAACCCGCATGCCACAGGTCCGCACGTCGACACCGAATCTAATGCAATCCAAGCAGGTCCGAATATCGAAACTTGAGGGTATCGGAAGGGGCGTCGGTGGAGGGCTATATAGAGAAAAAGAACCCAGTCCAAGTGAAATAATGCAAAGTATCCGCACGGGGTATAACCACTAAAAGATAGGATGCGTCGTAGACTCGAGAGTCGACACTTGATGAACGTCGTCGTCGTCTTCCCAAAGGTGATTGTCGTAAGGGGAGTCGATGATGGGAGTGCAAAGCGAGATCGAACTTGATGAACGTGTTGGTCGATGTCCTTGTGGGCTTTGCGAGATGAACATTGCCAGCCGCCCGTGTCGTGACCAAAAGGGCGTATAGCAGCCGAAACTTGTTTTTGAAGGTTTTTTGATAATAATGCTTGAGAATCGATTCTGTATTGTCGAGTCTTCATGAATCTTCAAGGTCTTCGCCAGGATGTAACCAGTACTTCTTCAGACTCTTGAATAAACTTCGTCGTGTCAAACGACGTCGGAGTTGATCGTTGGTGAAAATTGGTGGTATAACTTGACTCTTTCATGTGTTGACGGTTGGTATAGGCTTAATACGGTTATGGACGACCTCCCTGTAAAACATTCAGCAGTGCTCGAACATGTCAGCCATAAAACATACCAGACATCCATTGACCATCTCTCCCCATAAACCACCGTCACAGACACATCAGCTTGCATAGTTGACCACGGTCTTCATTGCCCCACCGGGGGGTTTCGCGGCGGATATCGCACCGTCGAAGACGAGGATGACGAACAACACCGTGTTCGACACAGGTGAAGTCGCATCGAGAAGGGAGAAGGGAGAAGGAATAAGAGTTGTTCTCTCAGAGATGATTAGAAGAGGTAGAAGACACAAGAATCGGAGCGGGTTGTTGGGAATCGCTCTCGGAGCTGTCGAGCCCAGATGCTGGGGAGAGGGAAAGAGTGCTGAGGGAGGCTGGTCGAGCTCGGTGGGGTTTATATAGATTTTGGCGGCTGGAAAAGAGGAGGCATGAACCCGTGGAAGGTTCTAGACGGGGCTGACGCCGACCATGGAAGGGAGGGGTCCAGGCAATCCATGTACCATGGTGTTAGCGAAGGGCGGGTCGCCTGCGTACGCATCCAGTGAGGAGACGGTGTATCTCGTAAGGCGTTGTCCCTGGAGAATATAGATACGGCCAACGTTGCTCCAAAAAGTGCGAGGTAGCATCGAAAGGTTTACGCGCAAGTCAGCCACCGCGGAACTTGGCAGAAGCTGGCTGACGTCTGTTGACTAACAATCACCTGGCGCAAGATGGAGATGACGTCTACGGGCAATAGTTCCTGACAAAAAACGTTATATGAGTACAGAAGCGTTCACCAGGAAGAGGTCAAATACCTGTTCAGCTATCTCGGGCGAGTTCTTGCTTTCCATGAAGCGATCACAGCCCACACGATTCAGAATGTGAACTCATAAGCCTCATGAGCTGAAGGTAATTGGTCGTGTGCTGCAGTTCGGAATGGCAGACTGGGTTCGCCACGTCGATGTCAGCCACTTCGGAAGGCCAACTTCTTTCATAATTCACGAAACCCGATATGCTCCTGCGTTGCAAGTACTAGGAATCACCATACGCTCGCTGTTGGACATGCGCAAGTTGTGCTGATGATGGTGGTTTGCTCGCCTTTTCTGCTGAGTCTGAAACCCGGGGTTATTCCGAACCCGCCTCTTCCTCACACAACGACGCCAGTCATTTAAATCTACCGAAAGTCCTTAGAATGAATTCAAGCCTTTCTTGCAAACCGATCCCCGGCTGGCTAAATTTGAAACCGAAAGCAAAAAGTAAAGATTGGCCTGCAGGCGAGTGGGAAAGACCCAGGTCACCATTCTCTCCCCCCCTTCTTGGTGCTAAAACGTTACGCCGTCCAGTGTCCTATTGGCGACCGCACGAACTGACCATTTGTAAGTGAGATGTGGCTAACCCTTGTCATAATTTTTTCTTCCAGGAATGTAGCTTGTGGTACTCGGAACTGTTTCTCGAGTACTGTATATCCTTGTTCGCGAAGCTAGGGCGCCATTCCACTCGAAACCTATAGTCCTACATGAGCTGGAGGTCTCCACCTTACTTCAGATCTCGAACATCTCTCAGGCTGCTGCTGGTTGACATCGTCTATGCGCTATTTCTACGCCGTCCATGTCAAGGTTTTTCGTATTGCTTTCGATCCGACCAGCCCCAACCTCATTGATTTGGACGGGCCCGACCTGACAATGATCGTCACGACTCTGGGTTCGTTGGGTATCATCCACTCTTTTCCAGTAAAACGTGTCATCGTCCTCTCAAGAACCGCTCTCGCTCTGACTCATTGACCGTTAGTCTGTTACACCACCCCGTGGCCTTCAAGGGAGGAAGCAATCTGACCTATTATCAGTAGGAGGTATGTAAGTTAACTCACCGTCCAGGCTATATGTATCTATGCACGCTCGCCTTTATGTATACATGCGTAGAACTGATAGTACGTTTCCTCTCACCCATTCCTTTATTTATATGAAAAGGCCACGCCTCGCTTAAAAGGGCGGGAGAGTTACTCTCTTTACAGAACGTTTGGCGCTCAATTTATTCAGCCCTCGTGCAACGTGTTCCACAAAATCCTACAACATAAATGCAAAGACTGAGACTATCACTTGAGGAACGACCATAACACGTCCAATCCTCGATTTAGCTTGTATTTTGGATCGAAATAAACGTCCAGAACCACTGGGAGGCTTCATAGTCCCCAAAGGAGAAATATTTCGAGGCAGGATCTGTTGTTCTTGGCATTCGAGGGTAAGTTTTTACCTACGCTTTGTGGGGACCAAGTTTGTTGGCATTTGTCCTAGTTTGTAGAGAGATCGTTCAATTCGCCACTTCGTCGACGCAGCAGTAAGATTCATTCATTGCTAATATTACTAGTGAGTATCTACAAATATATAAATAGGGAGAGCATAGCGAGGTATTGAGCATAAACGACTATTATTTAGATAGGTAACCCTGAGATTTGTATCATCTCCGACTCCAATTCCAACTCCGTCTCATAACCCGGAAAGATCAGCTGCCTCGCGAGCGTAGAGAACTCGTGTCCAGACATAACGAATCTGATCTTGAACATCTCCCAATACTCCGGACGCCATCCAGCCTGTTCCCAATCCAAAATCGCAACAATATCAATATCATCCGGACCTTCTCCAGTAACGCGCACTAGGATGTTCCTATTGGAGATATCGCCATGCGTGAAGGAGATGCGATGGTCATCGGGCATTTCGCGACGCAATTCTGCTAGACGAAGAGCAGCCTTTTCGCTCTCCGATGCCGCTCGTTTCGTTCTTGATATACGCCAATCGTTGTAAGAAGTTTCGTTTGCGAACGGCCCGTACATAGACGAGGGTGCAGCAAATCGATCGTAACTCGGGCCAGCTGTAAGAGAACCAATCCAGCCTCCGGGTAAAGGCTGACGTAAACTGCGCATCTCGTCAAGATATTGACCTAATTTTCGCATGAAAGATGCTCGTTGCTCGGGTGATAGTTTTCTCCAGACACGGCCGACCATTTCTCCTGGGATATACTCCATTGCTAGGTAACCTGTGTTTGTTTTTGGGTCTGTGATCCAGACATCATAAACATGGGGAACGGGTATGCTGGTATGCTGAGCGATGAAGCGGAGTGCATCAGCCTCCAACCGCAGTTTGTCGATGGTGGAGGACTTTATGACGGTATTGTCCGTAAGCCGGTTTATGTTATGGCTGATGCTGGGGTAATTCCGTTTTGATCGTCGAAGGAGGTAGGGTAGCAGGAACCGCCGAGCCTGGCTACAGATGACGTTCCATAACGAATCCAGGAGCGAGGTGAGCATGAGTGCGCTCAGAAGAGACGAGTTCAGTTGAGAAAAGCTGTGAAAAGATAGAAAAAAACGGTAGGTCAACATGTGGGACAACTGGAGTTAAAGAAGCACAAACTAAGCTGGATGTGGGAGGAAATCGCACAAGAAAGGGCCAAAAATTAGGCGTACTAGGTTGAGTGCAGCGAATTTTGTCGTAGACTCAATTCTGCACAGCACGGGATATAATCATGGGCGTCTTGAAGGTGGGGATGGGATTTGGGAGCTGTCATTGTTTGTCCCATCCTTCTTCTGTTTGGCTAAGGAACCTGACGTACGCCAAGCCCAACACGAGCTTTGTGTGCTGCTCGGGCATCACGACGTCATCGCCTGATTATTTGCCGCCAAATCACCAGAAAATGGCGAGAAAAATTTGGCTTCAAGGACCCCTTGCTCATCAAATTGGCGCGATATAACGCGGTTATTGCAAGCAGGCGGGGATTTGAATGGGTGCGTGGCCATTGCATCAAGGAGCGGAAAAGACCCTGATGATGACCGTGTTTCGTCATGGTTGAGCCCTGCAAATTCAGATGACGAGGCAGGTGTTCACGATCTTTCCTGATTTGGCACAAGCGTTTGCTCAGCGCCCGCGTCCGTATCAATCTCATCCCGATTGCCACATCGATGCAGTTTACAGACCACGAGGCTTACCAACTTCATTGTGCACGAATTGTATGTCGTTTTTGACATTTCTCAAAACCCGTTTCTAACCCACCACACAGGTCCATGGAGGGCACACAACGCGCCATCTATCCCATCCTTGTTTGCCAGTTTAACTACCAGGGGCATTCCGACGATGCTCCGCACTGGGCGCTCGTGGTTCTCATATCTAGACACGTCGCATACATCTACGAAGTCCTGGGAGGGGTAGACAACTTCTTCTTCCAACGAAGGCGTATGGAAACCTTCGTTGGCTCCCAAACCTTGCGTGGGGGATGCAAGATCGGCGAAATTCCGGCCGACTCCCTCGATTTCCTCGAGCAAAAGCTCAGAGAGACACCAGTCATCCGTCAAGACCCTCAATGGACGAGCAAAACATGGGTCGTTCATGCTATCCGTCATTTGCAGGAATATAAGATTGTGTTTTCACACGTGAACGAGCGGCATGTGCGGGACGAGCTAGCCTCCGACCTAAAGCGGTGGCATGAATTGGAAGATACAGTAGTGGAAAGGACTTATCCAGAGTGACGTTTATATGTACTTCCTTCCTATGACTTCACGTTACTGCGTACGATATTGCCGTGTAATGGTATGGGTTCTGAAGACCACTTGACTTGTGAGACGATGATGAAATGGGGTTGCAGGGTCGAGTGGGATGTGATGTTTCGTTTCACAAGATTCGGTATCACTTTGTGCAGATAAGTTCGTGGAAATAATCATCGAACGTCGAGAGGCAGGATGCCTCAGCATGGTGCCTCGTTGAACGGCGATGGGTATGATTTGCCGAAGTTTGTCATTGTTTGATGTGAAAGTCTTTGGTAAATATCCCCTGCCCGTTTACAACAGCATCGGAGGTCGCGAGCAGCTCAAAGGCGGACTCGGGGGTAAGTAGTACGTACTCGGGGCTACTAACGCCCGTCCACTCAACACGGACCCGGTCAGCGGCTACCATCGCGATCAGATACTATTTCCGGCTGACACGGAGGCGCTTTCCCAAAGCTGGACCCCGTCTGTCGCTGTAGATGAACAAGACGTTCAGGGTGACATTGAACCCCGGAAGCTTCGCTGCGCAGTCTCTCTGCTTACCGCCCGACGTTGGTCTCCTGATCATCTTGAACATGTCAGTCTTCTTTTCCAAACTTTCTCACGATTGCCTTTCAGCCGGTCTTGTTTCCGTTCGGAGGCGCCCCAAATCATAATCATTGAATGGACTGCGTATCATGACACATCACAGCCTTCGGCCAGCCTTGGTCGTGAAGTTTCAGCGAAGAGACCTACAGACGGTAAAATGGACGCACGGTTAACAAAAATACCGCACCTCATTGAGCGGGCTTCAAACGTCTGCCATTGGGAGACGATCTGATTCCGCCTACCCAATAATCCTTGCGGACTCTCGTAAGTTTATTTACAGGTGCATCTCTTAACCTGGCATCCGAGACAAGATGTCCTTACGCCGGTCGTCTCTCTCTGACTTCATTATCCCTTCCTTGCTGGGCAGGGTCAATCCCGGTCATGATTCCACCTATTTCGACCTCGCCTAGCTCGCAAAAGCCAGACGAGAGCGCGCCACATCCCTGGAGGACTCCAAGTCTCTTCGTATTAACATGCATATCCGTCACAATCTCAACTCTAACATTCGTCCTATCCATGCTCCATTTCGGGTTTTTCTCATTTTGGACAGTTCCCATCGTTTTCACCTTCACGATGGGGTACCACGCCATTATCCTTACCTTGGAACATTTTCGTCAAGACCCCGTACCAGAACAGCGCACTGGCGAACCATCGACAGACCAACCAACATCCGCTTCGAGTCCTCCTTCAATCTCTCCCTCCAGTAGCGTTTATAGCATCATCTCCGCATCACTCCTCGTATCTCTCTGGATAGGATGTTTTGCCATCTTGCTCGTCATCGACGTTCTCACATTTACCACACCACCACAACAACTCCAGAATAATCCCCAACCACAATTAATATTCCTCGGAAGCCTAGTAACCAACAAAGCAATCCTCGCAACAATCCTCAGCATACAATGTGGATTATGTCTCGTTGAAGCCCTTGTGATGGTTATCACTGCAACACGGTGTGCTTACGAGCGTACCATGGGAAGAAGGGAATCATGGAAGCTTTCTCCTCCTTCATTTCCTCCGACATCAGCACCTGCAGCAGTTCAACAACAAGAAACCGCCACGGGACTTTCAGATCCGCCGGCACTGGCAGTCGTCATCCCAAGAAGCCTCCCACTTCCACCTGCTGTTCAACAGACTGGACCTCGTAGACCGAGTCGAGGTCGTGAACTGGTCACAGTAACCTCACCACGAGTTGCCTTCAGTATTCAAGCACCGCCTACTTCCCGGTCAACGACTTGGATTTAATTCCGGTCAGCTTACAGTCAATTCCGCAGAAGACCGAGTCGCCGTCACGGTGATGTTTTCTTCGCTGCAGTCCAGGAAGCTTTTCCTGGTGTTCCGACCAGACTTCTTGACGCCACTCGTTGTACTGCAGTTATCTATTCCTGAATGAAGTCGTCAGGGTTTCGGATTGATGGACATAAGTTTATAACACAACTACATTGTACATTTTTGATTGCACAGCAACACGAGTAACATCTGTATCAACAGCTACCAGCGGTATATACATCTGTCACTGCAAAAATTTAGTTTTGTGAATTATCTCCCAAGAGCACCATGGTCTATTCTAAATGGTCGAGTCAAAATTCGTTAATGGTCGGCCATACTCGACAAAAAAAAAGACGACAATTACAAAGTGCGTATTGCCTCGTGACGGAAGAATCGAATGGGGGCAAATGTACGGACAAAGAAGTAGCGGGCACTGCAAATGATGATGTATGCTAGACGAGATATCTGAACAAGAGAAAAACAAAGGGAAACTAACGCTCAACGGCGCCATGAAAGGGAAAGAAAAACAAACAGATCAAAGGAAGCGAAACGAACACAAAGGCAAGAAAAGCACGGAACCCAAATGGATATATGGACATGTAGATGAACCGAGAAAGGAGAAAGAGATAACCCTATGCCAACATTAGTTCTGCATAAAAACGACAACATGTGCGAGGCTCTAAGATGAGAAAAGGGAAGCTGAGAAAGGTGATATATGCAAATTGCAGGTCGTGAGGTCGTGGACAAGAGCGATAAACATATGAAGAGATATAGAACCGTCCCAAAGAGAAATCGAGGACATCAGAGCAAGGAGTCGGAAGTTGGTTGCGCAAGCGTGTGGTCATTGGATCTCAAAGTAGGCCGTTCATCAATCCGGGTAAGTCGACAAAGCCCGCTGCAACGTCTCGTGGTTGAGCCCCCTAAGCCTCAAGCATCGTTGAACAAGTCTCCTGTCCAACTCGAAGTGCACCCGACTTGCTAAGTGCTGACCCGCAACCAGAGATTTGATCACGGCTGCTGTCCTTCTTTGCTTGTGGACATTGATCAAAGGTTCAAGGTGCATGGACGAAGGTAGAGGTGCAAGGGCCGCGAATACCTCTGGATGGGCCGGGCTATCAAAATTGCCAGTGACTGGGTCAACACCGACGGCCTCGTTCGGCGAAGTGGGATCAATAAGGTCTGGCAACTTGCTCAAGCGATGAAGCTGCGACAAATACACACCTAGAGCGAAAGACGTCAGGGACATCTCAAGTAAAAACAGGGAGCAACTAACCAATGAAAGGGATACATGCAGTCGGAACAACGGGGCCAATGATACTCTTGGTTCTCCCAGATGGTCCTTCAGTGATGCTGCTCACTACAGAAGCGTGCGAGCCAGCTTCCATAGGTTTCGCATCGATAATGGATTCCACAGCCCTGCGAATAAACTTGAAGTCCTCAGAGTTTGTGATGAACGACTTCAAGTCGTTGAACATGCGCTTTTCCCACATCCCAATCTTGTTCCATGACCGTTTGGTAGCCTGAGCCACCCATTCACTTTGGAGGCCGGTAATAATGGCAACGACAGCGTTGAAGTTGCTCATGCCATATGATTTCTAAGAGAGGTCATCGCATCGAAAGATCTAACAAGATTAATCGACTTACCCATGCAATGCGAATGAACTTGCCAGCCACGATGTGTCGCTCAGAGGGCGGGGTCAGGACAACCTCAGAAAGGACAAAATTCGCCATGAGGTTGAATCTCGCTCTGACTGCAGCCAAAGCCGTCGTCTTCTCCGGGAACTGTCCTTCCACCTTCCATTTCATCCTGTCCTTTAGGAATTGGGACCAATCCAAAACATCAATTTCCTCGCATCTCATCCAATCGTCAACGACGAGTTCCTCAAACTTCACACCCATAAACAATTCCCGGTCAATCATAGCGAAATGCTGGGCGAGAACTTCGGCGCGATGGCCAAGAATGAATGAACGATGAATCTTTGTATTCTCCGGGTTAACGAAGTTGGAAGAGCGGGCTGGTCGTTGAGGTATAGTGACAGGCGCAGTTGGAACCGGAGTCATTCGAGCTTGGAGGATTTCAGTAGGGACGACTTCCTCCGGCGCAGGTTCAGCGTCAGGTCTTGGAGGAGAACTAGGTCCTGCAGATGGTGAGGGCGAAATTGTTGAAGGCGGAGAATTGGGCGTGGTCTGAGGGGGAGTCGGATGAACGGAAAGTGTGTCGAGACCTGGTGGTTGAGCTAAACCGGGTGGCAGAGGAATGTGTCCATCTTCCGTCTCTTCTTCCGCCTCTTCGTCCTGAGCAGGGAACAAACGATCGGAAACATGAGATTGAACACCGAAACCACTTTCACTTGAGTCGCGGCCTCTGTGCGCGTCAGCATCCTTTTCCTCTGAGCCGACACTATCCACCTGCTCGTCATCGTCTTCTAGGTCTTCCTCATCTGAATCTAACCACCTTGGTCGATCATCACTAAAGTCGCCTATTGCCATCCGTTTCTGAATCGTCTTCACCCATCCATCAACCTTCGAAGCTTTCTCCTTTTGCTTCGCAGGGTTGATCTGACCTTCTAATCGTTTGAGAGCATCCTCCACGCCTTGATCCTCATCATCGCTGAGCGAGTCGACGAGCGCGTTCAGCTGCCACTGATGCAAAGTTCCCCCTAAACCTCGACCTTCATCATCGACTCCACTGACAACACGACTTGACCGTTCCGATGCCATGGAATCCCTGTCAATGATACCCATTGACGAGACACTATCCGATCGAGGAACGAACTCGAAGTCTTTCCTCTGAGGTAGTTTCTTTCCAGCAAGCCTTCTCAATCCACCCCATCCGCCTCCTCCATTGCTATTTCCCAGACTGGGGGGTATAATGCTCGAGGGTCCAACGCCGCTTACATAGGATGACGTATCGGAGAAATCCAGGTCATCTATCGAGACAACATCGAACTGCCAAGGTTGTTGAGGTTGACCAGGGTATCCAGACCCATTTTGAGCATTCGAATGCACCGAAGACATAGACATGCGTGCTCTGAACGCAGCAAAACCACTACCATGCCTTGACACTGGTGCTGATTGAACCACATCAGCAACAGTTTGTTCAAAGCCAAAGGTAGATGTGAGTGTGGAGGCAAAGTTTGAACTCGAGGTCAACGGAACACCAAAGGATTCTGTGGAGTTGGACCTGAAGGAAGAGGCTCTGTCGGAAATGGGAGGTGCAGCAGAACTGGCTCGATACCGCTTTCCAAACATTTTCTTCAACCCATTGGACGCACTTGAAGGTGTTATAGCAGAGTTACGCCTCAAAGAAGAAGATCCAGCTAAATCCACACTCTGCCGAGTCATGACCGAGGCACTCGACATTGACGCTCGAGGAGGAGCAGAGAACCGGTGGGAAGACGTCTCAAATGGTGATCCAGCCTCAACCTGAGTGGTGGGAATTGATGAATCTTCTGCATTCGAAAATGTCTGCGGTCTAGACGATGGCGGTTCTGAAGGTTGGGGAGTTGGGTTTCGCGACGAAGAAGGTGATGAAGTCGGCGCAGAAACCTTTCGCAATTGCGAAATCGTCGTCGCCGAACTAGCACGCGATGAAGAAAATGCAACACTGAGACTTGCATGGTTTTTGTGTTGAGTATTGCCACCGACACGAGCAGCCACACCAAGTGCAGGGAACGACTTCTTCGACAATAACCGTTGACTCTGCCAATTCTGTTCGCCCATCTGAAGATATTGTTCCAACCCAGCGTTCTCGAGAAGCAAATCCCTTGTGCCAACGAGCTCCAAGTCAAAGGTACTCGCAACGTCGGTCGAGCATGCGCCAATCGACATCCTCGCACTCCTCGAGCTAGAAAGGGTGTTGTGATTCCATTGATAGGGCACGGGTGGTTGGCTTTGTGGGAAATGATGACCGTTTCCAGGAATCTGAGCAGCATTTCTGGCATTCAAAACCCGCTTCCACCTTCCAAGCCTCCCTATAGTTTTGACCAACACCCTCGAGATCGCATTATGGGGCATAGGCATCGCGGGTGCCTGCATCGATGTCGACAGCACAGGTTCCGCATGTCCAGGTCCAGGTGCATGTTCTGTCCGCTGCAGTATCGATAGGGAAGACAGCGGTATGGAGGAAGGCCGTGCTGTGGGAGAGAACCCTGCTGTGCTCATATGTGTGACGTTCAAATGCGCATTGGCACCGTCGTTGGAGAACCCATCAACTGCACCACCATCCACACCTGCTTCACCACTCTCCTCAGCAAAGAAGTCCAGATCCAAATCCGAATCTTCCTCCTCAGGTTCTAGCTTACGGGTGGCCTCTGCAAACTTCTCGCCAAAGACATGGCTTCGTTTGGTCACTGGAGGTGATGTAGGAGCAGAGTGTGGATCATTGGCCTTGAGGGTGTTGGGGCGGGTTTTTTGTTTGGTCCTGGCAGGTGCACGACTGTGAGCTTGTTTGCATTCTTTCGCCACTTTGATTAGCCTGCGCACGATACCCTGAAAACCGTGTTGAACATTAAATCAGCAAAAAATAGATGGAGCACTCAACCATTCCATCTCCATGTTGCTTCAAGATCGGATCTCTGGATAAAGTATTCAGCCAATTCGCTACCAAGAGCCTCAACTCCCGATTTGGGAGGAAATCGGCGGCAAAGAAGGTTAAAAGCCAGTATCGGATCGCAACAAACGTCCGAACGCGAACAATTCTCCGCACCCGTTCATCATCACTGGAATTAGATGACACTACGGGCGGTTCTGACCGGCTCTTGGAAGAGTCATCTGATTGCCAAGGAAAATGGGAACGAGGAGGTTGGGGTGCGGGTGGGTGTAGGGACGACGATGCAGGAAGGGAACCTGGAGGCTGCTGTAACGCCCAATGAAACCTACATATCAGCAAGTGACATAGATCCACAGCGCTGATATAGGTCCGATATGTCAAAAAGAAATCTAACAGCTCGTCATAGTTCAGGTCGCTGGTTAACTGAGCGATCCATCGTTCAATTGTGGCTGCAACCAATATTTTCTGTGGTTCTCCTGCATCAACGTTTGTAAGGCGTAGGTTCGGTGGCGGAATAGCAGCTGGGACTTGGGGCGTTACAACGCTCACTCTCCCAACCCCTCCTCCGACTGCAACACCTAAACCAGTAACTGGTCCCACCGTCGGAGTGACAACACTGTCGGCGCTGGTTCCATTAGAGTTCGGGCCTCGTCCGAGCCTGGCACTCTTAACACTTCGCTTTCGCGAGATGCCAGAGCTCTTCCCAGAAGTCGACAGATCAGTGAAGCTTTCATGCGAAACGGAGACGTCGTCGAAGTCCCCATTCCGATCATTGGGAGCGACCTCTCCCCAAATTACGAATCTAGGATCGTCTCTTGGGGCTGCGCTCTCATCTGCGGATAAAGACAATTTGATGACAGTCGTTTCATCGATGTCCATATCCAATCTATCGAGGAGAGGGAGGCCACGATAGGTCTGGAGCACGTCAAAGACATCGGTCGAGTATCGAGAAAGCATTGCTGTCTCAGGGAGGGGAGCATATGGTGGTTGTGGTTGAGGTTCTGGCGTCGGAGGAGGTCGAGGTGATGATGAGGGTGAGGGAGACTCGTCGGGGGATAATGCGGAAAAAATGGTATCGTCAGGAAGGGGTAAGTTGGTAGCAGGATGTATGCGTAACGCGGAAGGTGGTCTATTAAGTTCATTATCATGTTCATGGCTGTCATGATCATTCGCGCTCGTTTCAGAGGGTACAGGAGATATCCTGTGTTCAGGGATGTCGACATGATCAACTTGCCGAGCTGTTAGTCCTGATTCAAAAGACTGCATTTCACGTAGATGGCGTGGCATGGGAAGGAATTCTGCAGCGGGTTTTCGCAAGGGAGAGTCGAATGAAACACCGGATCCAAACGGATGGACAATCAGGGCGTGAGAGTGTGGTGAGGACGGGGAGGTTCCACCAGAGAGTATTAGACTATGGGGAAGAGCACTGGTTGACGCCGTGGGAGAGGGAGCTAACCAATCCATCACTTCGCCGAACATATCACCAGGTTTATTGGCTGGACGGTAGGGTGCTTCGTACGTGTGTTCAGATGATGTGACGCTCGATGAATGTCCACGACCCATAGGTATTACAGCAGGAGCCCCCGAGGGTGAAGTGGGTGCATTCACGTAGGGCCCTTCCTCCTGGTCTAGCTCCGATATGGACCTGGTTTTGCGCAACTTCCTCGGTCCAGAGCTGTTAGCAGTCCCAGGACGAGCCGCAGATGCGTTCTTGTTGAACATCGAAGGGGGAAGGAAAGTGTGCATGCTCATCAACGAGCGACGTTTTGATCGGGGTGAGTGAGACGTTGCTCGAGAGGGATCTACGTTGGATTGTGACACGCGTTCCTCAACCTCGGCTGAGGCTGCAGCTGGTGCCGACAGTTCACGGTGCCTGTGAAGAGGATAAGAGGCCAGAACAAAGACAAGAATGTGTGAAAGGGACAAGGAACGAGAGAAACATACCCGAGGCGATACATCTGCTTTCCATGTTGATTGACGAAAGCGGTGATGGCATAAGGAGACCGAACGTCCTTTCCAACCCCATGGTGCAAGTCATAACGTCGTTTCAATTCCCTAGCAGCAGCACCTGACGAAGTTTCGATGAAGCTTCCATCGGCTAAATAAACAAAACCAGACATAACATAGACGGGGTACGGACGTCAGCGGGATTTAGTTGTGCAGAAGGCATGAGGGGAAAAAGTGGGAATGATCACGTACGGGCAAGTGTAATGTCCGCGGATGTCAACTCCGGTGGAAGTGGATCAAAAATATTCTTGTCGGACGAAGGATCGGGCAGTGTGAATGATAATCGAGACTTGCTAGTGGCCGATGGCGTGGGGATAGGTAATAACAGATGCGGGGCTGTCGTCTCTGTTGGAACGGGGTTGACGGGTGGGGGTTCGACGGTGCTGGGTGACAAGGAAGAGGGTAAAGATATTGGACTGGAAGCAGGTGGTGATGGTGTGAGTTGAGAAGACGCCGATTCTTTCAAGGAGGATGCTGGAGAAGTCACGGGAATATCAGAATGCGACGAATTGTTGTCTTCATCTGCGTGTAAATTCGATGAAGAGGTCATCGTCGAGTAAAACGTTAAATGTCGTCGACAAGGAAGAGAACTCGAACGCGATTATTCCGATGCGAAATTCGTAAGTTGGAAGCAGCAAATGCTAACAATGCATGCTAGCTGGTGGGATCTTGAAAGCAAAAAGCCTGCTACCGTTCAGGAAAACAAGGCGAACTTGTTCTCCAAACGATCTTGCGCAAGATAACCGACGCTAAGGGGACCTTTCCGATGGTGAAGTCGGCGGAGAGGGAAGCAACGGAGGTGGACTTGAGCGGACAAGGCAAGCGGTGCGACGAACCTAAGAGCTGTGCACACAAAGCAGGGATGATCGTAGAGGAAAGCGTCCAAAGAAGAGAAAGAAAGAACAAAGCACTCGAAACAGGCGTTGTCGCCGTTGCGGACGATGGCGAAGGGTTGATTCAGAGTTTGGGTCTGCACGATAATGACAATTAACAATTCCCAGGAACCGGTTCTCACGTGGCAAAAGGTTTAATTTCCACAAAAAAAACTTGCTGCGACACAGTTCCTACAACGACGAGCCCGGGAAGTAGATAAGCAAAGTACATACAGCATGCTACATTTTTCTGATGCCTCAAACACGTTCCGCATCACAGCGCCTTTGACAGCTGGCGGATTGTCGGGAGTGGCCATGGGGTCCGTGGGAACAGTGTCCGTGACACAAACTACACGTGACGTGTCACGTCACCGACGCGTCGGTCGATTCCAGTGCCACGGCGCCGCTCCATTTCAAGTTCCCACTCATCTTCCTCAAGTTTAACGAGCTCGTCCTGACCAGGTTGCATCCCGACTAAAAGTTATGTCTATTGTAACAATAAGGGTACGCCTTCTAAGCTCCATATTCCCCTCGTCGCTCACAACCTAGTTTCATTTAGAATGTTGAATTCATCAACAACCCCGCTCGATTCTTAGATGTGTACCGCTTTCGCGTCACATTCGATTGTATTGCACCACTGATGGAAGGTAATTCCATTCTTGTCTTATATCGCATCCCACTCACAAGCTAAATATATAGACCTGGAGTGGAAATTGATCTATGTCTCTTCACCTGGCAATGAAGAATTGGACCAAGAGTTGGATGATTGTCTCGTTGGTCCTGTCCCTGTCGGCATCAACTCATTTGAATTTGAAGGATCAGCTCCTGACCCATCCAAAATCCCACCAGAAGATGTTCTCGGAGTTGCGGCACTTATCCTCACTGGTTCATACAACGACCAGGAATTCGTCCGAGTGGGGTACTATCAAAACACCGAATACGACAATGAAGAGATGAAAGAGAATCCACCAACACCTCCCCTCTTCGAGCGCCTTATGAGGGACATTAGCGCGAAGCCGCGAGTGACAAGGTTCCAAATCAAGTGGTATGTACTGATTCTATCCTTCATGCTGAACGACGTTCAAACACCAGCGCTAGGGATGTTACCCCGCCGGAACAAACGCGCGCTGCCGCAGGAGCAGCTACATCTGCTGCTGTCCCATCAGCAGATGACCTCGAAGGTGACAGCGAGGATAAGCTCATGGCAGACGCAAAAGATGTGGCACCGAAACAAAATGGTGTATCATGAAACAACACCCGGTATTATACCCATACTCGATGTACCTCCGTTGTTCTCTATTATATTGTACAGATGATCTCGCAATGCAGAATGAGCAATAAATTTACAATGAACCCCAGGCACGAAACTATCTTCAATCGCTGTCGTCGTCTAAATCAACCATTCTGTCTCCGCTTCCTTTCACAACCTCCAACTCCTTTGCCTTTGCTCGCGCTATAACGTGGGCTGGTACAGCAACACCAGACTTGACCTTCGGCCCCGGCACGGGACGCAAATCGATGGACTTTCTTCCCTGTTGAACGGCCGTGAGGGCATCCAGCTATAAAAAACATCAACCAAGAGCAATGGACACGACTCGGGGATCAATCTCACCTTATTCCGAACAACTGTACTGGGTGCCACACGAGCGGAACCTTTCAAACTTGGGTCAAACCCAAGTTGCTTGATCACCTCCGCCGAATATGCGCCCTTCCTCTCAGATTTCGACTCGTCCTCCTTGCTTGTATTCTCCTTTGCTTCATCCTCATACCAGTCGTCATCATCTTCACTCTCCACCCTTTGCTGTTCCACCACTTTAACTTTTGTCCCCTTCTCCTTCTCTTGCTTCGTCCCTTTCTCCTTCTGCTCCTCCTTAGCTTTAGCAGCCTTTATAGCGACCCTTGCAGCCAAAACAGTTTTCATCCCCTCCTTATCCCTCTCCATCAACTTCTTCAACAATTCCTTATCCGCCCCTTTCACCGACTGTCGTTTCGCCTTCGCCTGTCCTTCTCTTCCATAATTTTCCCCGACATACAGTCCATCTGCTCTAGGCCCACCTCCTCCAGAAATAACATGTCCCGAAACGACATAAGTAGAACCACCCGAATCAGGTTCGGGTTTAAGCCCCCATTGACGAGCGGGATCATATGACGAAGCGTTATTTTTTGATCGTTTGGAAACGGCAGAGGTTGACATTCCTGTCGTACTACAAAATTTTGTTTTCCATGCATCAGTCATTTTCGTTCCATGTTCCATGCACATACGGGTATATGCACAGATGATAACATGAATAGTACTCACCCTATGGAGAATTCAGCTCTTCCTGCTTTCCTTCGTTCAACAGCAGTTTGCAGATGCCACTCGCATACCTCGCTAACGGTTTTATCCAACCAACTCCCGCATGGGCTTCCATCCCGTTTCATCACAGCGCATTTCCCAAAATCCTTTGCGCGGCCTATAACACCGATGGATTCCAAAGACTCCGGTGTCAGTGCCAGGACATTTCCCTGTGGATGTGGCGCGGCTGTGCGCTAGTCCCAACATATCACTCAGCATGAAAATATAGCACATAAGACAGCATATACCCACCTGGAATGGTTTGAGAACCTTTGGGTTCAACAACGCAATAACATCCCCTTCTGAGAAGCGGTGCATGTTCTCAAATGCACCTTTACTCCCACCTCGATATATCGTCTTCTTCTCCTTCTTACCTCTCCCCCCTTCAGCATCCACAATGATGTCCTCATACCGATCCGATTCGAACAATAGCAATGACAGCATTGCGTCACCTCGAATCACCGCCTTTCCACCTGTGGCAGATGAAGCCGACCTGGAACGCGTTCCAAAGTCGACAAGCTTGATGTTCGTATATTTTTTCCCCCTGGGTTTGCTCACGTCGTCACCATCGTCACCACCAGCACCTGAAGGCTTGTTCTTGTTCTGCCATGCTGGTCGATGACCGCCTTCGTCTGGCGCAAGACTTACAGGTGCCTTGCTTAGCTTGATGGGTCCTTTCTCCGCGACAACTGCTATTGTGACCCAATCGCCATCGACGGGGACATCAAACCCTTGCTTGTCTGACGAAGGTCGGATACATGCGTATAACCGAGAAGGGGATACGAAGAATCGACCATCGAGATATTCGTGGAAGTCTTCGTGGGGCATCTTTCGTGAACTATTTGGTGTGAATTAACAAGTTAGAAATGAGACTAGATGACTTACGATAATTTTATACCGGAATTGGGCTCGAGACGCTCAAACAATGGGTCATCGAATGGAGGGGTATGTTCATAGGGCCCCATGGGTATATCCTCGATGAGAACGAGTCGATCATCGCGTTTAACACTGCCAGTACTGATATGCTGAGCAGGAGGCGGCTTTTCCGAGAACGAAGACGTCCGCGCTACCTCATGGCTGGCTTCAGCCTCCTCAGAGGGATTCGCCGACGCAGTCCGGATCTGAGCAAGCTTGGAAAGTAAATTCGAGGGCCCAGGTTGTTGATACGTCTGCGGGTCTGAATTAGAGGGCCGTTTATGCGTCATGCTGGAATTAAAAGTCTTCTTGGCATTGCTGTTGCCGCGTGAAGCAAAATTAGGCGCAGCTAATGGAGGGTCCATGGGTGGGTGTGCCAACTTTCTCTTCTTCTCTGCAGAAAAGCGCATATATTGAGAAAGAGGGACCATACAGGAAAGATGATACGTACTAGGAGATGGTGTAGCAGGCGCCAGCGTCACCGCCTCTGACTCCTCTCTGCGTTTACCCTTCCCTCCGCGTGTTGTGTTGGTGGCACCATTCAATCCTCCATTCGAAAGGTAAACACCCTCGTCTGGTATATCCGTGAGCTGAGCTTGAAGTTGAGCAATTTGCTTCCTGATCTCGTCCTGCTTTTGTCTTTCTGCTTCAAGTTTGCCAGCGGCAGAGTTCATTGAAGCTCAGAAAATTACGGCCTGCCTATGACTGGGACACGAGAAAAGGAAAGAAAAGGGTAGATGGTCGCAAAACCAGAAGAATCAACACTTGAATCAACGAGCGCGGCGCCAGCTCGGAACGCGACGTGACGCGTTAGTCGCCATTTCCAAATTTGGAATAAAATTATGTAATTTCCACGCCGCCCGATTCCTTCTTCCCACGTTCGCCAAAATAAATCCGCTTCAGACTCAGCCAGGTAGGTCCAGCCCAGCGAAGGTGGCCAAAACGAGGTTCCAAGTTGATCATTCTCGGTTTCAAAAATCGAAGTTCACTTTGGTTGAGTGCCTCAAGCTTGTGTTTGAGTACAGGGGGGAAATGAGTCGGTTGCATCAGATGAGTCAACCTGGTGTGGTTGTGGCCAAGTTACATTATCGGCATCAACCGCAATTGCCTGGCGTACCACCTTCAAACGGCGCCTTGTCTTCCCATCCCTTTAACCACGAACCACATCGACAAGTACTGAGCCACACGCCCAGCCCGCTGCTCCTCCACAGCGACTTCGTAATTTCTTCAACCTTGCTGGACGAACCTAGCCGTGCCACCACACCTGCCCGTTTCGGTCACTTGACTTGTGTCCTTGTCCCTTCGTGCTCCGATCCAATCAACCCATATCTTTGTACCACACGTCTCGTTTATCCACGCAGCATCTCCCAACCACATCATGGAAACCCCCTCCTCCCACCCTACCTCCCGTAGTATAACACATTGCACTGCTAGTAAATCACCGTTATCTTCGATGGCGGAAACCACAACTACCAACGACTCAAGCATGACAACACCACAGCCTCTCATCCAAATAACAGATCTATCACCAAAGCAGATATACGACTTCTTTCGTCGAGCATATACCGAAGTTCGAAAGCAAAAGGTCGAAGGTCAAGCACGTCCGATCCTGAAATGGAGTGAGTTTATCGCATGGAGAGCAATCGAACTCCACGGGTTTCTTCATAAACCCAAGTATTTCCTTGGCTCGACGTTCGAGTTACTCGCCTGGAACGTCCTTTCAGACCACATGTTCAAGAGACATGCAAGCAAGGTAAGACTGCCACACCCTGTGCTGGTGGCACTAGCGCTAACGTCATCTGGTGACCACAGTTTATCGTGCTACTTGAGGTAATGTATTGAAGCGCTTATAGATTAGTAGTTACTGATAGTCGGATAATCTCCTCACTCGACCTTATTAACGCGCATCTCAATATGCGTTACCGCCGATATTTCGCGCGCTACCCCGAAATCACTGACAGGCCATCAAGGACATACTTCTGGACAGGAAAGTCATGTTGCACTCTTTCATCGCCTGCCACATTCAACTCCAACCTTGGAAAGACGCTTTTATTCTACTCCTTCACCTTCTCAAACGGCGCCGCCATTTGATGGATAGTGGCGACTTGAAAGGTAATAAACTTCGCCTCCGCCAAGGCCGGAACGACCACTAATCTGCCACCAATAGAGCGTACTGCACGCCTTTTGATAAACATCTCGCAGGACTTCGTCATCGGCAAAGGTTCATATAATTGCTTTGGCACTCCCCCTGAAGAATTTCTGGACTTGCCGATCGATTCAGTGATGGAAATATTCCAGTTCCAGTTCCCGGAACCAGAGAAATGGCCACCATCAAGTAAATCGGACCTACAGCCCTCAAAGGAGGACTCTGTACCCAAAGACAAGCCGAAGTGCAAGGATAAACCTTCAAAGGAGAAGCAGGTCAAGAAGAAATCTAGCACGGATGTAAAATCAACCCCTGTCAATCATGCAGCCAAACCCGCACCTGCTGATCTCATGCCTCGTAAGCACCTTGTTACCATCTCCAAACAAAATTATTGAACTACACGGCCCTACAGCGCCTGATGTCCTTTACCAGAACCCCCGCCCAAAGCCTACTAAGAAACGATCCGTGCCCAAACCCTGCGATGACGGCGACAGACCATGGAAGCAGTATCTGGCGCATGAGGCCCCTTCCCAGCTCAGTAAATTCCGGAAACGCTGCCGAGAGGACCAACCGTTGATCGAAAATGGACAGCCACACCCCCAACGAGCTCCTTCGACGAATTTACCTCCTGCCAAGGCCGATAACAAGGGCCAAAAGCGAGCGAGACCTTCAAGTCTATCAGGAGCTCGCGATCAGAGCTCTTGTCCTGGATCTCCGGACCTCCAACCACCTCAGCCCCCAAATGCCAAGAAACCACGAACACTAGGCCCGTTAACGATCCACAAGCCTGTTCCTCCTGACCTACTTGCAGCCTCGAAAGACTATTGCTTACCAGCCCGTCGACATCGGCGCCCTATACAACCCCTCTTTGATCGTCTAGCCGGAATTGGCTGGGAAGTCCCTCAAAAACTTCCCAAGAAACACCGTCATATGGCGCCACCCACCATAGCTGTGGTTCCTCGTGGCCACACAACCAGTCAATTAAACCTTCCGTTGAAGGACGGGACTTTCAAATTCCAGGAGATGCCGTCACCTGCTGATCTTGTGGTAACACCGACGAGCATTACGCCGACTTTGACGCCGATTAAAGCTGGTGGCGCAGGTGTTGAAGCCATGGGACTGCTTCGGCCATTTGTGCAGAAATTCGGAATATTCTGTACGAAGAACTTTACGGCACAGCAGAGGGCATACCAATCGCCTAAGCCCAGTATGAGGTCCTCACCTATTCGTGGATGATCATTACTCTTTGCTTTATGACTGTTTCGGTTATAGAGGCTATATCCTCATACACTATCCTACCTTTCGGTTCTCGAATCCTGCGATATTCTCACCTACACAACTTCAAGTTCTATGCACCCCATTCTGATATGGACACCATTACTACACATGGACTTATACTGTATTATTCACAATCACACCGTGTTGCATTTTGATTTCTAAAATTTCCGGTAGTGTATTTGATAGCTAGCACCTGTTCTATGAGTCCAATTTCCATGCACAGTCAATACTATTTATACTTCCTAGCTAGTAAATTAATCGACAAACATTCCCCCTTCTTGCCGGATAAGTCTTTCACCACCCCCCGTGCTTCCGATCGTAGGTTGATCTGTTGTGTCTCCATAACTCTCCTTAAAATCCCTAGCTATCGTGGATGTTCCGGTTTTGCCTGTTCTACATCGCATTTCACCAATCTCATCTCTCCATCCTCGGATTTTCTGGAGCCATTCGTGCACTGCGGGATGTGTGCCACTATCATCCTTTACAGTCGGGCCGTTGATAGACTCAACGTGCATACTTCCATTAGATTCTGCATGCAAAATTGATACAATTTCCTCCAGTGCGGTATCCACTTTTTCTAGTGCTTGGTGGATCAAGAATGGGTTTGCAACTAGAATCAGAGAGTCCGAGTTCGCGGAGGGGTTGCGAGTAGGGTCGGTAATGTTGGTAGTGGAGCTAGTAGGCTCCCCAGCTGTTGCACCAATGGTTAAACCTTCTGACGACTTTCTGGGCAACTGTTGGGCTGGATACGGGGAAACGTCAGGGTCATACGCTGATGAGGACGCGAAAGGACGCACCTGGCTGTGGGTCCCATTTAGGGTAAACCTACAGTAAGGAACAAAGGGGTTATAAGGTCTATTAGATTACGGCCGATGAATAGGACCCGTAATCTAAATACCTGTCCTGGGTTTTCCGCTGTCGGAGAAGGTGGTATATCCGACTCTGATGCTTGTCCCGGAAATTTTGCTTGAACTATATAACGTTTCTTCAGCGCCATTGTAAGCGTACTAGTGCATATGTACCACTCACATTCGCTCTTCGACATCGGGGTTGTACGAGGATGAGCTCTCCGTGCTTGAAGGTAAAGTGGGGTTCAGCCCCTATGACGTCCGTTGTTTGTTGTTTAGCAGCAACGTCGTGGACCTACGTCCATGGACGATCGGGAGGTCTATCCGGCTTTATCTCTCCGACCACGTGGCTTGTCAAGAGATTAATCGAGTCAACAGCCAGATCACCGTGACGCCTTGCTCATCTCCTTGCCTGCCCTCGCCTTTCTTCGAGGAAACCGCTCGAGAATACCGAGTGATTGCGCAAAGCTAGCTTGACTAGTCTTCGACTATCGCATACACAACTCTTATTTCACCCTCAACGCTCAGAGTTCTACCAGGAGAAACAAAATGGCAGGAGACGAAACACGTCAAAAGAAGGCAGATGCTGAATCGGATTCGGAATCCGAGGAGGAGGAGGAACATGTCATCCCGAACGTTGAGATAGATGCGACGACATTGACACCACTATCACCGGAGGTGATCTCGAAACAGGTGCGCGCTCGTCACGTAGTTTTCGATCAATCAGTTTATGGGATCTCATGCTGTTCATGACGACTTCAGGCAACAATCAACCTGGGTGAGACGTGGATCGGCGCGACGGATAGTTCCTACCGATGAACTGATGCTGGTTGTTCGTGTGCAGGTACCATCGGTCATGTCGCTCACGGGAAATCGACAGTTGTGAAAGCTATATCTGGAGTTATGACTGTTCGGTTTAAGAATGAACTTGTGCGGAATATTACAATCAAACTTGGGTACGCAAATGCCAAAGTATGTCGTCGATGCTAAGATTCCATCCGACGTCTTTGTTGACTTTTTACATTCAAGATCTATAAATGCGAAAATGAGGCTTGCCCACGACCAGGCTGCTATCGCTCATACCGCTCCGATAAAGAAGACCATCCACCATGCGAACGCCCAGGCTGTGGACATCGGATGAAACTTATACGCCATGTCTCATTCGTTGACTGTCCTGGTCACGACATTCTGATGGCCACCATGTTGAACGGTGCTGCCGTCATGGACGCAGCACTACTGCTCGTCGCTGGGAATGAAACCTGTCCGCAGCCGCAGACATCAGAACATCTGGCCGCTGTGGAAATCATGAAGCTCGAAAATATCATTATCTTACAAAACAAGGTCGACTTGATTAAGGAGGCCCAAGCACTCGAACATCAAAAAAGCATATCGGCGTTTGTGAAAGGTGGGAGCTTTTTGCTAGAAAGATTGTCCGATCCCTAATTCCCTGTTCGAACCATAGGAACTGTGGCAGAGAACTCACCCATCGTGCCCATCTCTGCACAGTTAAAATACAATATTGATGCGGTTAACGAATACATCGTCAAGCGCATTCCTATACCAGTTCGCGATTTCACTTCAGACCCCCGCCTAATTGTTATCCGTTCATTTGATGTTAACAAACCTGGTGCCGAAGTGGATGAACTCAAGGGTGGCGTTGCGGGTGGTTCGATTTTGACGGGTGTTCTTCGCCTCGGTGAAGAGGTAGAGATCCGACCTGGTATCGTGACCAAGGATAGCTCTGGTCGGACGAAATGTACCCCCATCTTCAGCCGAATTATGTCGCTACATGCGGAGAACAATCTCTTGTCATTTGCCGTTCCTGGAGGTTTGATTGGTGTTGGGACAAGGATTGATCCCACATTATGTCGTGCGGACAGGCTGGTAGGACAGGTGTTAGGTGCAGTGGGCAAACTACCTAAAATCCACACTGGTCAGTCTCTATACCTTACGATAACGACTATCAACAAACATCTGATATTCCTACAGAACTGGAAATCAGTTTCTTCCTTCTTCGGCGTCTTCTCGGTGTCAAAACTGAAGACAAGAAGCAGACTAAAGTGCCGAAACTGGTCAAGAACGAATTACTTCTGATCAACATTGGATCGACGTCAACGGGTGGACGGGTGCTGAGCGTCAAAGCAGATTTGGCAAAGATTCAGTTGACTTCACCCGCTTGTACAGAAGTTGGTGAGAAGGTTGCTCTCTCACGGAGAATTGAGAAGCACTGGCGGCTTGTCGGTGAGTTGTCTAACATCAAGTAGTTTATATGTCCGCGTATATTCACCTCTTCATAGGCTGGGGAAGTGTACAACGAGGCACTGTGCTCGAAGTTGACTAAACCACCCTTCGGACTCAACCTGGATTCGGACTTCTCAAAGCGCCCGTGGTAAGACGGTCACTGCAGCTTCATCCTTTCCACATCCGTAGAACATGCATCACGCATATAACCTAGCTGTACCACATCCACTATTCATCCAGTGTATCGTAAATCACTTGCACAATGCGGATTTTACTCTCATACAGTGGAATTCATGCGCTTCGAATCGATGCCAAAATCGCTCGTGGTTTCGATCGATTCTTCGAGAGAGGAGAACCTGCTTGTCAGCCCCTGACCATCTCTTTATAAATTTGTTCTCTCGTCCTGGTATTTGACCGTTCCAGAGGTTGGACCTTTTTGTGGGTATCAAATTTGGTTCTGGTCTCTGGTAAATTGTTCTAACTCGCCATCGAGCGTCCGATACGTCTGGTCCGAATGTTGGAAAGTATGAGGTGCGTCTCACAACACCAATTCAATCCCAAAGCCATAAGCGTTATAATCCGCTTCATGGTGCGTGAGGCATTTTTTCCGAATCTCAACAGCTAAATCGAGAGTCCAGGGTTCAGGGAAAGGACTCATAAACCATGGAAGTTACTGCGACTTCCTTTAAGCGAACTTACAGCTACATACAACCCCCACCAAGCCCGAAAGTTCTGCTCATTACTACCCTCTTCGAAGACACAATGATCGCTGTACGTAGATTTTATTCTATTCTATGTGAAGACACCGATAAAACCTTTCTTAGAGGACGTTGCTGTCACCCCAGCTGATAGCGCTTGCTTATTATTCTCGGAGTACGAGCGCAGTACAGTGTATGCCAATTTACTACTGACCCTGGTCCATCATAACCCCTCTTCAATGCATAGGTGTGCTCACGGGTGCAGAAATGGCAACCCATGCGGTCGCGACAAGTAAATTTCCGTAACAATGCACGTAGAATGCCGAAGGATTGAAAGGAGTTTGCATCGTGAATTAGTTTGTGTCTGGTACTCAGGAGATGTATTGTGAATCGTCTATGTGATCAACTGTGTGCTTCGTTCCCCAGATGTCCGCGTTGAGGCCATCCGGCTGCAATGGGACCTATTGATCTAAATAAGGTAATCGAATTACTATATCTGGATAGCAATTCCCGGCGGCTCCAAATTCTTCCGTTGATATGCGCAACATCTAAAGGAGAGAGTGAAGGAAAGTGCAAACGGAACTGGGCGATTGTAAGGGAGGGCATATGCCCAAACATAAATTATCTGTTCATGGGACTCCAAGATAAATCATCATGCATGACCAGGAATGGTATCTTATTGGATAGCAAGCATCCTCTCATCATATCGTACTCACTGAATTGATTATTCAACGATTTTTTTTTGGCATTTTGACCCGACCAAGAATAGGTACTGTATATACGAGACGGATACAAAGGTAGCTGCAGTGACGAAAGCCCACTCGGAACCACAACCAGGCACTTAACACTTTGCATCCCAGTATCCATCAGATTCCCAGAGGCCATTGATTTCTTGGGCCCTGTTGGTGGGGGAAATTTTACAAGGGGAGGTGGGTATAAAGATAGGAGCTAAAGATCACAACTAAGAGATGCCCAGTGTTTCTTGAGTGCAACAAACTTGAGTGTTGTGCATCACCGCCGTCCAGGAGAATGGTGGAACAGAGATGGGGACTTCAGAGTCAAAGGCGAGAACCATGCCCAACTACCCCAATTCGCAACCGAGCCCAAAACCTGTCGAGCAGCTAAGACCCATCAGGCGCAGCCTCAAAAATGTAGATGATCTGAATGAAAGATGTAGGCGATATAGATCATGAATCGCAAGTATCTTCGTCCAGAAATGATCATGAATTGTCGAAATTCTTGCTGCAGTTGGAACGAAGGCGTAACCAAAAGAAACGTCCAATGTTTCTTGACCACGAGGAGCGTATTATCACCATCAAGAAGTTTGGTGGAATCAAGGGAGGGGATCCTCAATAGTCAAAGGCAAGAACACGCCCGACTATCCCCCAACCGGTAACCACGCGCAAACCCTATCAGGTGACGATGGTAACCCATGAACTCCATCGCGTGCAACCAGTCGAACAAGTTGCTGTCGAAACGCCTCTTGAGGACATCGAAGAAGATGAAGAACCTGAAGCCGGAGCCAACCGTAGCTCGGAACCGGTAAAGAGTGGACGATGCCATATAGACCCAGGATGAGCTGTGTCCAAGTTTGGATGAAAATCACGATAGAATTGGTCGAGTTGAGACTTGAAGATGCCATCGGTGGTGGATGAACAAGGGAAGGGTAGATTCCTGAGAATGCAACGAGGAGCGGAAGATTTGACATACGGGACTTGTCGCACATAGATGAACATAGGAATAGAGCCCAAAGGATGAACTAATGTCCTGAAAGAGGACGTCGTATGCGGCGACGTTGGTCAGGTTGGCAGACTTGAAGTAACTTCGCCGCAGGAAGATGAACCGGGGATGGAGTAGAGTGAATGGTGAAGAACGAATCATAGCCACTCCGAGGATGAACCAGTGTCCACTGAAGGACGAATGCGACGAGGCCAGTTGGCTTGAAAGACTCGAGGGCATTGATCGCATGGAAATGAACCAGGAAGCAAGGAGTGCGAAGGTCGAGAAGACTCGGCAGACTCCAGAAGGTGAACAGTTGCCCAGTGAAGGACATGAAACCGCAGTCGAGACCAGCCAAACCATTGAAAGACCTGGGTGAGAAGTCTCGACGCGCGTAGATGGACAGTTGCGACGAGGTTGCTCGAGTTGAAAGACTTGTCAAACGTTGTCGCATGCGAATAGCGAGGAGTGCGAGAGACAAAAGGAATGGATGGTGCCATGTAGACCCCAAGGATGAACCGGCGTCCAGAAGGACGGAAGTCGCGTCGAGATTTGGCCAAATTGAAGGCTTGAATGAGTTCGCGCGTGGATGAACGGAAGGCGATGACCGTTTGTTGGTTGGGCCAAGTACCTGCTCGCCTAAGTCAAAGGGTTGTCGCGTTGGTGTACAGAAGGATTGAGGGTGCTCGGGTCGAAAGCAATACGAAAGCGAAAGAGGCTCGCAACGCTTGGTATCCCTCATCTTGATCAACTCCAGTCACGCTATCGTTGATTTGGAACTTGCATCGTTGACGAACATGATCTCGAGGTCTTGCAAAAGGCGGGACTTATGACAGTCAAGACGTAACCCCTTCGAGCACAAGGAAATGCTATTAGTGATTAGAATGGGTGGCTTAATTATAACACACCAATTAGTCTCCGACTGTCTGCCGCCCTCCTTTTACTACCCCAAGAGATGCAATTGCTGTTCGAAGTCATCTCTGGTGGTGTTTTGGCGTTGTGCTAAACCGATGGTATTGTTATTTGATACGAGACTGCCCTCCCTGGGTTCAACGGATATCAGCCAACAGCCAGCCAACTTGAAGAAGAGAACTCACCAAGCGAGTCTCGATGAACACGACTATACCATGTCAGCATGCAACGTTGAATATGATTGAGACCAAAGATAAGAAAGACGATAATGCCGAAGAGAAAAGACGAAGAAATGTCAAAAGCGGGAGCCAGAGCACATGGCCGCCCAAGAACCTGGTGATTCAGGACAGAGATTATTGGGGAGCCTGACTCGGAGGGGGTGGGTCTTTATATAGACGAGCGAGCGGCTGACCAGGCAGCTATACTTTGGAGTTTGGTGGTGCGCACTGTCAGCCACCTCGCGAAACCGTTCCGAGAACCCACGAAAACCTAGTTGAGGTCAGTTCCTGTCAAGGCTCCTGAAACGGAATTGGGAGCTCGTCTCTCCGGCCAGAATGCAGATCATAGGCCTATGACGCGTTTGCTCTGTTCAGAGACGTTACCAAGTCCAGCAGGAATCACCCTCATCACAGAGGTGTCGACATCCAGAGTAGGGTACTGCAATTGAATTAGAATATGTGAGCAAAAAACATACGATACATGCGTCAAAAACCATCCACAGCAACAACAAAAAATGACGTTAAGGAGTACTTTACGAGAAGAACGATGGCTTCAAGTCTAGTTCTTGAATCTCGATGCCTTGAAAATCGTGGCTTTTCAAATGTCTCGAGTTGAGTTCTCGTTTTGCAAGCCAGCGATACCAAAGGTCAGCACAATCACGAGCCTACAGAATCATTAGCATGGTGTAGAGAAAACATAGGCGGAACGGATAACCAACCAAGATGAATAACCCAAAACCAACACTATTCCTCCACCAAACGGGATCGGCCTCAGCCCAGGTCCTGGTCCCTCCCCAAAGCGTAATCATAACCGCCTTCAATGTCGACCCCAACTGCCCCGCAAATCCCATCTTCTCAAAATCGCTGCTGATAGTTGGAGCTCCGAACCATGGCGGTAACCCTGTCCAAACGCCCTTCTTCTTCTTCATATTATATATCGATGCCAGAGGTGGCCGGACACCCAGGAAGGTTTTGAGGAAAGGAACGCGTGCTGAGAGGCGATACAATAGGTTTCCCATGATGTTTGAGATTGCGGGGATGAGGAGGGCCCCGCCGATAGTTCGACCCAAGGAAGTGAGGTTGATGTTGCGTCTTCCACCACCCTGATCGTTGTTATTGTTGGCGTTGTTGTTCCCGCCTCCCGCCGCCGCATTTGGTCGCTGGTGTTGTTGTGGTCGCGGTGCTTGCTGTTCGCCTTCTTGACCTTGGTCTTGCCCTTGACCTCCGTTTTGGTGCCCTTGACCCCCATCTCCAACTTCAATGTTGGCTCGAATATGAATCTCGAGAACATCACCTTCGGCCTGTGCTCCATTATCACCACCCTCCTGCCGTTGTCGCTCGGCATCAGACCCCAAAATAGCTGCTTCAAACTTCTTAAACCACCGCCGGTACATTGACCGAACGAATGGAACAACAAACATTCCAAAGACAAAGGGTGTGGGTGGCCACGCATAATTTGAGATTGAGAGAAGCGAGTTTGACTGGGTCGTAGTTGTGGTGTTCTTAGGGAAGATGTTGATTGAATTGGACCAACGACCCTGCGAAATGACGCCAGGTGGAACAGCAGAAGGCCAGATGAGGAGGATAGGAAAGAGTGGCATGAAGTTGTGTGTATTGCTGAAACGTGAAAGGATCAGGCTCAGAGGTATGGCGGGTAGATTAAGAAGAACCGGCCATGACCAATTGGCAGGGTCATCTGTGAGCAAGAGGTCGAACATCCTATGCGCCGTGGACTTAGTTCTCCGCATATACGAGGATGATAAAGAAGACGTACTCGTTCCCGATGAACTGTCGAACAGCCCATGCTCCATATGCAGTCATCATGACGAAAAACCCTATGTCATAGGCGTTAAACGTCGAACGCGAACCAGAACAACTAAACAAAGCAGAACTCACCCGAACCCACGACAACAATTATTCCAGCAGCTGACCCCAGTAAGAACCACCGTCCCATCCATAGTCCTGTACCGTTCAACTTCTTCATTAACCTCAATACAAATGGGTTCTTGCTTTGCATCTGATATTGCGAACTGCACTGCGGGCATTTCAGCGCATTCGGCGCTCGACTGGCGTCGCGTTCTGCACTCTGGATCCACTGCAATAGACATGTTTCATGCGCAACCAAGGTGCATCGACATGGGTGAATCCATTGCTTCGGAGGCCCTGCAGGCTGATCTACAGCTCGGGGATATTTGGTTGGAAACTGTACACGCCACAGATATTATACACACCTTGCTCTGGTCCTTCTTCCTCTCGGCAGATATAGCAAAGCTTCACCTAGTACATATGTGAGCAAAAGTTCAGGACCTGCTCTCTGGTGTAGCAGCTTACTCGGAGGTCATCTATTGTTGGTACGCGGTTGGGTGGCTCAGGCATGGGTGTGGAGGATAGACGCAGCTCTCGCTTGACTCCGCTTCTGTGGTTATATAAGCGCGATTATCTAACCGCCACGCCCTCGTTGAAACAGCTTTCAAGTTTCGGTCGAATTGGACAAGAGACGAAGCCGAAGTCGAATTAATAGCCACCGCAGTACATTGAAAAGAAGGCTACGCTAAGATAGGTACAGGCGATCCAATACAACTCCCATACGCACAACAGACGTTGTGCTCGAGCTTTTTGGAAAGAATAAATCGCAAAGAACAGAAACAAAGATATTGTATTGATCAAAGGGCAGAAATTGTTCATGGAGCCAAGCGCTAAATAGTCAAACTTCAGTTACTCAATATTCAGTGATCGTACGGTGGTGTCTGGGCCCTATCGTTGATATCTTTTTTGTGATTATCGCCATCGACGGGAGGAGGGGTCCTTGCCCTATCGTCATTGCGCCTCCTCTCAGGTGAGGGACTACGTCTTCTTTGATCTGGGGAGCGGCTTCTTCTTCTCCTGTCGCGGTCGCGATTCCTGTCGGGGTCCCGGTCCCGGTCTCGTTCACGGTCGCGTTCCCTATCCCGGTCACGATCGTCCCGGCGGCGGGGGCTACGAGAACGGTCACGGCCGCCTCCTGAACGGTGGGGAGGAGATCGCCTATCATAGCGCCAAACAGAGGATGGAGGATTTTTGGCCCACTGCAATAGCAACACCCGAATGAGGAAAGTTTAAGAACATAAGCAACTGGGACTAACCTGAATGCTCAGCCGGGAACCTTCGAAATATCGGCCGTGCCTAACGAGGAACAAAGTTCAGGATCACGAGAACTTGAGCAGCAATAGGGCGCTCACATATCGTAGTAGGCATCTTCTGCATCACGTTGACTGCGGAACTCCACAAATGCATAACTGCGAGGATGGCGGTGATTTGTTGAGCGATCGTGATTCGAGTATGCAGGTGGAAATCGTAGGTAGAGAAAAATCGTCGTTTGTGGTGAAGCAATCTCGAACGACGTGCAAACTTTCTCGCGAACGGTGCGAACGTGAAATCACTTGACGAACGACGAGGTTTACATTTAATGCGAAGTTCGTTTTCTCGCGAGCGACGGCACGTGCGTGGAGGGGTCGATTTCGTTTTTTTGAACGTTCGACTCGCGCGATCGACATTTTCTCGACTGGACCGGGCAAGGGGAAGAAAGAGGTCACGAAGGATATACTTACGGGTTCGAGCTGGCGTGAGGGTTTCGAGGAGCAGGAACGTCGCAACGAACTAAGGGGCCGAACCTGTTGTTTCATCCAGCGCCAAAAGACGAGTCAGTCGGTTGCTTCACAGCCGCGAAAGTTCGCAGCGCGTGAAAGAACTTGAGAGATGCTCACCGTTCGAATTCAAATGCCAGGTCGCGCGCCCGAGTCGATGGGTGAAAACCACTGACGAAGAGAATGCGAGGCATGACGAGCTCGCCGCTTGGGGTAAGGAAACGGAATGAGCAAGACTCAACACAAAAAATAGTCCGGTTATTTGCTCTTGTTGTGACCCGGTGGCGCCCTTCCCGCCAAATTTCTCAACGGGAACGTTGTTCGCAACCTCCCGCACGCATCCTCGAAAGGAACTCTTTGTTCAGGTAAAGGAAGCGCCTTATACTCTATGTTAGACTACTTTGCTAAGCGAATCAACCCACAGATGCGATTCACGTCGTATGCGTAAATTTGTGCATCGTTTGCTACCCAACATTCGCAGATATTCAGTAAATGCGCTAGCAGCCACAACGCCTCCTCGCCCTGCGCCTTATACACCCCCTAACCCTCCAACAAAAACCTTGAACTATGTCAACCGCTTCTTCAAAGAGACAAGCGATCCAACTTGGCACATCGTGCGGGTTCTGCATTCGCCTGGTCCGCCTGATGAGTTCCTAAATACTCTTCGGGCTCACCGTCTATCCTCAAGAACTTTTGCGGGATGGATGGATATCATCTATGAACCAGACATCGAGGGCGCTGTCCGTCTCTTAAAGTCGCGTGGTTACACCCTGGAGAGCCGCGCGGAGGACTTCGGAGGTTCAACCCCCTCAAAACGGGTCTCCCGACCGCCCACCTGGCTGATATTTTATCTTGTGAGCTACAAGGTGCACACGTTGCCAGATGCAAGTGGACCCCTCCTTGATATCCTTCAGGCATGGCTTCACACACTTCCCGCCTCTTTCCAACCTCACTTCCTCATTCTCGTGATGACCCATCTCTCACGGTTCAATCTCCTCGTCCCTATGCGCCAAGTGATGAGATGTTTCCTCACCACCCCAATCGATTCATCCCCTGAACTCCATTTCAATCTCTTCCTGCAAGCCCTATCCAGCAGCACCGAACGTTCGGTTGAGCTTGCCAACATTATTCTTGATGTTCTCAAAACCATGGAAGCGCGCCAACTCAAGCTATCTTCGACTACGTATTGTTCGCTACTGAACGATCGCTTCGTTACTCTACAGCTCACTAAGTATCTCCACGAACGCATGGCCCGCGAGGGCTTTGTCCCCAATGCCGCCCACCTTGAGGCCTACCTTCGCGTTTTTGCGAAGGGTGGCTCTATTCACGACGCAGAGCGATACAGAGAAGCTATTCAAGAGCAAGCAACCACCTCCCCCAGCGCTGTCACGACCAACGCACTGCACAGAGCCAACGTCACCCTGTTGGCTGCGCAGGAGGACAAAGCTTCTGCCTTCGGCTTCCTTCAGCAACTTTTGGACGGAAATGCTGTTGATCCACCGCCGGACGTCACACCGACCATCGTAGATTCAGAGTCTCTCAGCATCGATCACCCTATTACCTATCCGATTGCGAAGACCGAGCTTAATATATACAGCTACTCGGCTATGTTGACTGTCGTTGCTCGAGACCGTGCCAGCAGCCCGAAGAATCTCCTCAAACTATTCAACCGATTACTCGATTCTGACAACCCCGCCCTCCAGCCAACGGTCGCAACGTATACCATCATCATCCGTGGCCTATACCTTCGCAAGTCCAGGAAGCAAGCTGCAATCGTATGGAGGAAGCTGCTGAAGTCGGGATTGCCGTTGGACGGAGAGGCTTTAAGTATCGGGTTGAAGGTTTTGACGAGGTTAAACAAGCCACACGAAGCATTTGCAGCGCTAGAGAAGTACTGTAACCCTTTCTCTTCGCCCTATCATGAAGGTCCTACCAATCCCGTCTCCTTAACCATCATCGGGATGAACGAGTTCCTCGTCTCACTCAACTGCATCTCCCGGCCGGACTTGGTGTTCAAAATGTGGGACCATATGATACCCTTGTACGGGATATATCCTAATTCCCTCACGCTTTCCATTGTCCTACAATCCGTCCGCCTCACAACAAAACTAGACGATTCCTTCTCCGGTGCCATGGCTCACTTTGCAATGTCTCTCCGTAATCAATTTAATGTCCAACAATCAGCGGATATCAACTCCATGACCAGAGAAGAGCGCGTACAATCCATTCGAAACGTAGCCGGTATTCCTCAAGCGGAATCGGAAGACCCAAAGGAACGGAATAACGGAACTCAACCTACCCCCTACGTATCTGGAATATGGAATGGGGAAGACACCTTTGAACGTATGCGAAGGACATTCTGGGAGGCGATGGTGGGCTGTAATCCTCACTTGTTAGGACAGGTCGAAGTCCCTGCCAGAGCGATTCGAACAGCGATAGACGCTGACCCTATGCGGACTTTTGGACTTCCAAAGATGGGTTACGTCGAACCATCCTTTACACCCTCCGAGGCGTTGCTAGCTCCTTCGTCCTCAACCGATTCCGATTCCTCTCCACATCCTTCGACGACTCCTTCGGAGGGGACTGCGCCACCACCCACGCCAACCCTCACCTACCCTGAAGATTTTAACTTCGACTTACCTGATGACCTCCTTGATGAGGAAGACCACACTGCCATAGACGTCGGTATCCTACCCGATCCTCAACGCTCTCGTCACCCTCAAATCTCGCTCACCAATGCCAACTGTTTCAACTACATTACCTTGCTTGGTGTAACATCCAACTCCCCTGAAATTCCCCTCGTCCTAGCATGGATGCGAGCAAGTGGAATCCAACCCTCTCGCTCTACCATTGCCTTAGCCCTCGTCCTCTGGGCAGAAGTTAGTATCCCAGCTCCCATCATTGAGAGCTTGCAAAATCAGGGGTATGGAAATGGTTATGGTTGGGGAACAAAAGGACAAAGAGGAAAGAATGAATATGAGAAGTTGATTGAATGGGTGGAAGATTGGGTTGGGGAGAAGAGGATGCCAAACCATGATAGGATTGAGAAGTGGCATAAGATCATTTCAAGGATGAGGGACAATAGCTCCAATGCTTATGGTGTAGTTTAGAGGATTAGGCTCAGTTTTCATGTGCATCTTCCCATAGAATGACAGATGGTGAATAGGTGAAGTTTGATTTCAGCATATTGTGTGGCTGCCACATCTCTCAAATATTCAGTAGGGGGGGGCATATCTCGGTAAAGGTTAGTTCAAAAAATCCCAAAATTTGCCAGTTTCTAGACGCATAAAATGACCCTGCCTATAAAAGGAAAGGTTACGTGATTTTGTCGTCCAAAATCCACCCATTTCTATCAGCACTTTTAGATCTAACATCTTAGCCGATATGCTCGAACAGTACCGGTCACTCTCCACCCTCCCCAACCACTTGTCTCTAAACGAGAAGTGCTTCATCGCTACAGCATTCCATGAGGTGGGCCTCGGCAATGGGGTGGATCGGTCATGGCCTTGTCGATGACATGAAGTTGAGGTTGGTCGGACCAAGGAGGGATATCGACGTTTAGGTTGTGGTTTGGCTCATAGACGGAAAGAGCCCTGCAAGACCACTCAAGGCAGTGCATTGTCCTGTTCGCGGGGAAAACATAGAGGAGGCGGATGTATTGTGGAAAGGCTGGAGTGAGTCAACGCGGACGGAATGACGAAGCTGGCGAGGAGGAAAAAAGCTTATACGGGTGTCTCCAAGTATAGGGACGAGACTTCGAGAACACCGGTGTTGGTAGAAGTCGGAAGTCAAAGTAGGTCTTCTGAGTCGGCCCCGTTCATCTGTCGGCGCTGGCAGCTCTGAAGTACACCACATACAAGTGCGAGCTGATGAGGAAGGACTGTCGGGGTTAACGTTGCACGTAGTCCATATATGCACTGTTGGATTGCGCCCACACACCGAACTTCGAAGAGCAGGCCCTTCAATCCCTGTAAGTGATTCTCCAATCGTATGCCTAGGTCTGTTGACTGACGATCTGAGGTGACTCAAAAAATTAGGAGGGTGTAGTATACAAGTCTGGGACAGGCCACCACGTCTCGTAATGTTCTCCACCACACCAACCCGAGATCTTTTAACCTCGATTCTGGCTGTTTTGTTTCGATATCACATCGTAATTCAGTCCCTTGCCCGCTCAAATGTAGCCAGTATCCTGTGAGCCATAATGCAACCTTTCGCTCCCAGGTTCGAGGCACATCATCCCGACAACCATCTGCCGAAGAAGTTGGCTAATACCTACCGTCCAGACGTCGCCTCACGAGTAGCGGCTTACGCTACCGACCGGACTCTCTTCGACACCTCAGTCGAAATGGAATGGCAGGTCCACTCGCTAGACACGAATTCAGAACATACATCGCCCTATACATCTCGGGAGGTCGACTCCTCCGCCATCTATACCTCCCCAAGTCCGTCAAGCAAGCTGCAATCGTACGGCGGCAAGTTTAGACGATTCCTTATCTGGCGTCATAGCCCACTTCGCTACGCCCCTCCATCCAACAATCAGCGGATAGCGGCTCAATAACCAGGGAAAAACACGTACAATTCAAAAAAAAAAAAATCGCTGGTAGAATATGAAGTCCCAATGAATAACGGGACTTACCTCATCCCCTACGCACCTGGAATATGGACCGGTTTTGACGCGTGCGGAGGTGCTCTACTTTCTTCATTTAAGCTTGGGGGGCACCTATGGGACTGTGCCCTGTAATATGGCTGGTGTATCGACTTGATGTATAATTCTCAAGGCCTTCCTGAACGTTTACAACACCGTGTACTTTCTCTACCCCAGATGCCATGGTCTATGTCAATAAACACCCCCTGAAATTTACCTTCATTGGTGCCATCATTCCTAGTAGTTGATATGAAGAGCTGAACAATGAACAAAAGAAATCCCTTACTTGTCAAATATGAGTGTATTGGTTGCATTGACGTTTAAAGGGAGGGAATATAACCTCAGTTTACCTTGTCCTAATCCCAATCTCAGAGCCTGACGAGGCAGACAAGACACAGCACTCACCTAACATTGCCTCCAAATTTGAAGTTATGAATATTCTGGGTGTTTTTGCGGTATGGAGTGACCTCCCAAGAGAATTCAAGACCAATTGACTATATCTTTGCCTCGTACAGATGGACTGAGGCACGTTCAGCTCCACATCATAAAGGGTCCCTTCATGAAGCCAAGAATCCTTGAAGGTGGGCGCAGTGTTTGGTCCATATGCCCCTAGGTTTTTCCTCTTGTCGGCTTTGTCGAGGCTCTGAAGGATTTCTTTCTGAAGAATAGTCTGCTCATCCAGACCATTGTGCGGAAGGGAACCAAGTGGATGATTGCAGCTGATAAGCAGCAGTGAGCAGAACACATGAAACAGATTTTTTTCGGCTTTAGTGCACCTGCAAGGAACCAACTTCAATTCGTCATAAGAGGGCCAGGTATTGGAGAGCTTCAACGAGTTATTGCACTTGAACCCGAGGCTGAATCCAATAGAATCGCGGTCGAGATCTTCTGCCGAGTCTTCACAAGAAGATGCGAGTGTTTCATCCATTTGAATCTCGACCGTGAACAGCTCGTCCTGGGCTACTCGAATATTCGAGTTACCTTGATTGGCCATGAGGGTATCCGAGTCGCTTGGGAGTTTCGGTGCGATCCAGAATGCATCTTTCTTTTCATGGTCAGCTCGGTCCTCCGAATCTGGTTGGCTATCGTGGCGTTGAAGGTCTAGATCCATCTCTGCAGAGGAAGTGTCCTGTGAAGTCGTAGCTGAGCTCCCGAACATACCCAGCAAAGAAGAATCGATGGGGTGGAGCTAGAGTCGGACGATGTTACGCCGTGTGGTATTGCCGTTTAGCAAAGCGCTAGTCGTTCGCGCGTTCTTGAAGAGACTGCTACTTCTTTGGTAATTCCCCGTTTATTGCTTTCGGGCGAGAACAACGCACGAAGTGACAGATATTGTAAGAGCCAGAGAGGGAAGCGTGAAACCCTGCGGTGTGTCGAAGAGGTGGCATAAATAGTGCACTACATGCGCCATGTTGGAAAGCTGTTTTGAGTCTCCACCACGACGTAGTCCACAGGCGAGATACCTGTGCCTAACACTCAAAGGCGCCGTGATCGACCTCGTCATTTACGTCTGACTGAAGGATTCCGTATAATGCCTCGCAGAGACCCCATCGCCCTGAATTCGAACAAGGATACCAGTAGCGATCGTGATCACATTACGCCGAAGCTCGCCCTCAGCTCATTCGCTAAATCATCTATGCCTTCCTGACCTGGGGGTCGCTCCTCTTCTTTCCATGTCTTGACCTCTTCGACACATCTATCACAGCGACACGTCCCAAATCCCCAAGCTTGCAACTCCCTTTGGCGGTCTTTCACATTCAATTTTGGATTGACGTACGTGACTACGAGCTCTTCGCCTGGCTTTATGTCTTCTTTTGCAGTGACCGTGATGCGAGCGAGAGCGGTGCGGACGTCAAGATGGTTAACAGCAATATTTGGTGTGCATGAGTGGTTCAAGTGCGAATGGAGGGTGTAAATTCCTCCGTGCGATTCAATGTCTGGTAGAGCCGTTGAACATATGCCAAGTAATGGAGGAAATCTACGCACTGAGATTCATACGACCCAAACCCCGAAGAAAATTTGGATCATATTGAAAGATGTCTGATTCGACGTCCAGTGGAAGAGGTTTCTTCAAGAGCCTTGCGAGTTTCTTCTTTTCGGATGACCCTGTAGGCTCTTTGAAAGCCTCGACGAAGAGTTTATGCGCTTTCGTCCACGTCGGACGCGTATAATCATAAGCGCCACTAGCATAGAACAGGTCAGTTGAGATGTCAACAGCGAATACAGACGTGTTTGCGCACTCTTTGAAGCTATACTTCGCCCTTTCTTCCATCCCCAACTCCGCTAAACTCTTCACAACGTGCCAGTCTTTCTCGAACTCTCCTGCATCACCGTGATTGTATGTCAACAGTAGTCGGCTCGTCGTCAAAGCCAATGCATGTAAGGCCATCCATTGAATCTCCTTAGCCCACTTCAATAACGGAACAGAAGCAGGATTTTGTGCAGGACATAACAAAGGATGTACCCTCTGCGATCTCGTTAAACAGAGACGATTGCAAAACCGTGCAGGGCAGTACGCCGATGATGAGGACGCTGGGCAGTTGATTGTGAGGTTTGATTCGTGATTGAGGGGAGTTGTGCAGTATCCGCATGCTGAAGAAGAAAGTTGAAGGTCATATATTTCCCTAATGTCCTCCAATGGAGTAAGCAAGCCACTTTACGGGTTGAATCCAAGGAACTCACCACTCAGGGGCCACGATAAACGGGTCTTCTTTCCATATCACCTCTCCTTCCTTGATCTCCTCCACTGCTACAAGGCCCTTGCCCTTGATTTTATTGAAATACTTCACCTCAACCTTTGTTGACCACTTCCGTATGTCGAGATTAGGTATCAGTTTCGAGGACGGGTACACAGCCGGTTCGTTTGCTCCTGAGGAAGAATTATTGGAGATCACCAAGCCCACACTCTGGAGAATCTTTCGTGTCCGCTTTTCGCTAACAGTCCATTCTGAATGGGCAGCAATAAGCAGTGCGTGAATTTTGGATATTCCTAGTGTGGGATTCTTGGATTTGAGCTCTTTGAGAGTGGTGGTGAGCTCATCATCCGAAGGGGTAAAGGTCATTGTCAATGTCAAGCATAGTAAACTCGGAACAGCAACTCCCGATTCGTCAGTAACCCGGCCCCGGCTGCCAGTGGAATCTTACCCCAGTACCTGCAAAGATCTATCGCAGCCTGTCGCTCATGCATATGGCGGGGCGAGCCAGAAGTTCCCATCAACAAAGATATTCATACTTGGCAACGTTCCACTCAATATTATCGATATTACCACAGCATGGACCATTGACAATATCGACTATGGCTCCTCCTTCTCTCTCCTAGCCTCCTCCGCATCCGCCTTGACGGCGGCTTTCCAGTCGTGGAGTACCTCCAGTACAACGTCGATATCTTCCACAGTAAATTTCGGTGAGTCGTTTGCCAAAGCGATAGTCTGGGCGCTGCTGAAAGCATTTTTAATCTGCAAGGCGTTGAATAAGACGCGCGAGAATAACCACGTATGGAACGTACTTGACGTCCATTGATCTTGTGCTCTGCAAGGCGATTGAGTTGTTCCTCGTCAATGTCCACCGTAGATCTGTCAAAGAAGGTCTTCCAAATGGATTTGCGTGCGTCGAATGTCAAATCCGCGTAACGGACGGAGAAGTGGATGCGACCTGTTTACCCAGTAAGTTAGAGTTATCATCTGGAGATCGTAAGTAGAACACACTGACTCTCGAAAGCTGGGTCAATTTGTTCAGCCATGTTGGTTGTGAGTATCATGATCCCCTGATAATATTCCAGGTGCCGGAGGAAAATAGCAACCAGTGCATTGCGCTTGATGTGCGCGGGGCTTCTGCGTTGAAGGAAAACTTCAGCTTCGTCAAGAAGCAAAACCGCATCCCAGGCCTGTGCCAGCTTCAAGGCACTCGCGAGCCTTGACTCGACACTATCAGGGTCAACCCCAAGCTCGCCCGCGCTGATCGTGTACAATGGCTTGTGCGTTGTTTCAGCAACAGCCTCCGCAGTGAGCGTCTTTCCGCAACCCGGTTTTCCAGCCAAGAGACCAACCAGGCTCTTTCCCTTCCCAGAGATGATGTCATCGAAGCCAGCAGCACCAAGCGCGTGTTGCTTGACGAGACCGTGGATGAGCTTTTTCTGCTTCTGACCTAGGACGAGTGACTCGAAGGCCTTGTCATCCCATCTCACATCCTTTAAGCGATCCACGGAAAAGCCACCTAGATCCATTGCATCAGCACACAGTTCCTTTGATAAGTGATAGATAAATATACCCCAGGATTTCCGCTCGAATGAGAATCCTAGGCGGATCGGCGTGCATAAGGCATATTGCTCTTCTGTAAGGCCTTCTTTTTGAAGCGGGAGGCTAACATACGGATTATATTTACAGTTCGGTTCGTGTTCTGAAAACGAAGAAGGGCTGATCATAACACGTCCAGATACCTGAAATGGTATGCGCCTGTCAGTGTCCGCGTTGTTGTGTTATGGAAGAACGTACGTGGAGTCGCCCTAGTTTCTTGCTTTGGGTCTGAGGCTCCTCGAGCTCTTGCAGTACAAACCCGTGGAAGTCGCGATAGCTGTGTTTTGACATTGAAGCATACTCCCTCCCCAAGTCAACAGCCCTTTGCCACACTGACTTTTCATCCGGGTGAAATGATAGTGGGTATGCGGTAAGCTCGCAAATTCTTCGCGCACCCGGAAAGGCGTTCAATTCGAATTCTTCCTGTGCATAGCCGAAATCCTGCCCGTCGTCAGAAATGATTCTGCATATCAGCGCCATATATCTGGTGCGGTTTTCACGTTGTGCGTAATACGTCTGCGAGACTTGTAGGAGCATGGGTTGACCTATCAAGGGGTGACGGTGGTAGATGATACAATTGGGCTTGAATAGTGCCCAGAGGAGGTCGTAGGTGATCTCCTTTTGTGCTGTGAGCCGAACAAAGTTTCTGATGTTTTCGCCTTGATCTTCCTCGGTGAATTGGATGGCTGCAGCGATGTCAAGTATCAGTGCATCGTCCCGTAAATCTTTCGTCTGCTCCGCATCCAGTCTGGCTTTCAGATCGAGGTAGGAATGGAAGAATAATTCGGGTTCTGCCTGCAAGAGAATATATCTTATTATTCCTATTGAGCAGTTAGGGATAATCATAACACGTACCGTTGGTTCATGGCGATCAAGATCCAGTCCTTCAACATCTTCGTTGATCTCGAGAAGTACGTCACACAATTGAGGGCTCTTGATATCTACGACAGTATTCATATACCGACCGCGGTCGTCGAAGCGCCTTCGTACAATGAGGGAACACTTTTTATGCGACGCTTTCGGTTTCTGCGGTTTAGCCGTCCTGCGAAGGGCATACACATTGGTCCGCCTAGGTGCCGCTTCCTTTGTAAGTTCCTGGTAGAGTCAACGAGACCCACTACTTACGTATTGAAACTGCCAGCATTAACAATGAGTGAGAAAGGTGACCATCTTGGGCAGCCCACACTCACTAGTAGTCGTAACGCCCGATTCGCTTTTTGATAGGGTTTGCCTCTGTCGTGGATGGATTTTCAAGGTTGTTCGAGCTCATGGCTGGCAGATGGGTACTATAAAGAGAGTTTTCTGGGGCATGGTTTGAAGGCATGGGCAGGCTATTTATGATTACTTTGAGTCGGAACAACGCCGAAATACTTGACACTGACATGTCACCAGCTTTTTTTGCGATGACGAATTGGCGTCATCGTCCACCAATGAACGAAAATGTGATAGTGTGCTTAAAGCTGTATCTAGTCAGTTCAGTTACTTGGAGTACTTCGCAGCAGTTTGCAAAAAGACGGGCGTACCTTATCGCCTCGTTACAGAGGTGTCCATTCAATCAAACGGCTGAGCGCTGGTCAGCTGGACGGCCCCTTCCAAAGGTGCAAGAATACTATTCGCGTTCATATGTATCATGCGATGCAAAATGAGTCAAGCATCACCAATGAGGTGTGCGTCTGTATTTTTGCAAAGCTGCCGTCGTGGTCTGCACACAACGTGTCAATGAAGACAAGAACACCATGACCTCACTCCTGGTGAAATCGTGGATTGTATTCATGCCATTGGATGATAAGCTGGTGATATAGCGTGATTGAACCTCCAAGTGGTCTGCAGCTGGTAAACCCGAGGTGGAAGAGTTGCAGTCGCGTCATCACTGGTTTACATAACACTCGCGAAGCTGGATACCACGACGGGAGACTTGAGTCTCGTCGTCAATCGCAGCGCTGCATACAGCACGTAGCACCCGCATGGATGAGCACGAGACAAAGTTCAAAAGAACACGGCACCGGAGAGATTGGAAAACTTGAACAAGAGATAATATACATGATTTACGGTATGATGGACGACAGGTCTGAGAGTGGCACCTATAGGATGGCTTGGTAGTACAGGGAATTGCAATGTGATGCAGTCTATATTGCTGTTCACCGACGGGGGAGGAATACAACACCCTTGGTAATATTCAAGAGGTAAACGTTGATTAGAGTTTGTCGCATACACAAGAACTGTCAGTTCTGGAAATATGGCTCCACTGTCGGGCTGGGTGAGCTTTTTGAACATTGTTAAGCAAAAACTTGTCTGCTCACCATCGCAATCGTCCTCAGGATCAAACTTTTCTCGGTGACTGTCCAACTTCCCAATACCTTTCGAGATACGCGGTACGTCCTCCGCCCTAGCCCAACCACTCATATCTTTCTTGACATCGACGAAACACCCAACAGGCGGGGAGAGAGCACCTTGCATATCAATTATTGGAGATAGCGTCTTGTCAACCTGAAGTTCGGGGTCCTTCTCCATTTTGATGGCTTGCATGCGGGTCTCCCCGCCGACGACGATGCACGCAGTTTTCTTGCTGCCGGCTGGCGGGAAGAAAAATACCTCTCGCTTCACTGCGGTATCTGGTAGGAAAGTGGGTTTCGAAGGAACATGGATAGATGGCTGACTACCGGGGGGTCCATCTGGGAAGAGGGCGACGCGGAAGATTCTGAGAACTCTGTCACTTTGCGTGAAATAAAGTTCACTTGGTGTCCATGTCAAGGTGAAGGGGAGTCTCGAAACTGTGATAGAAGTGTAAGATCCTACGTTAAGCTTTGCACGATGAATGAGGGTAGGCGGACAACGGGTTGTCTTGCGGTGAGAGAGTTTGTAAGTCGAGAGGAACAGAGAAAGGTCTAGAGGGGGACGTTTGTCGGACTTTGAAGGCTTGCTCCGTGCTTCAATGGAGGCGATATGCAAAAATTGTCCGCATGGCGAGAAGTGAAGTTTCATGGAGATATGTCGCGCTTTGGGAACACTATGAATTCCCGTCTAACACACGTAGAACCACTCACTGAATGAAGCAGAAGGGCGCAGTTTGCGCACAAAATACGAATTGGCCTTGAAATCGGCGAACAAAACATCTCCTCCGCCCAGTGGCCATACTATCAGTGACCGTTCCGGATGAATCATGGGAGGAGAGCCGTATAGCATGAAGGACAAAGGGTACGTTATCTCAAATAATTTCTTGAGAGAACTGGTGTGCGAGTCGAAATCGAAAACGGATAGAAGCATCCGAGGATCTTGTGCGGGTTGCGAGCCAGCATTGAAACCATCTTGCACGCGCTCTGTTAGGACCTGATTCCAAACCCATTCCTCATCGTCACTATCCTCAGCACCCCAAGCAGACGGTGAAAGGACGTCCGCCACATCCGAATCAGGGTCAGACTCTTGGTCGGATTGGGACCCGGCGTCCGAGTTAATTGCTGTCAAGTTCTCGGAAAGTTTCTCCTCTGCAGACTCGTTGTCTGCGTCATTGCCTTCTACCGGGCTCGCTGGTTCCACCTCGATGTCCTCGGGCTCAGATTCGGTATCTGAAGATTCCGAGGAAGCATCGGCGTCCTTGTCCTTTTCTTGCTTGCGCGATTCACGCTCAAGGAAAATCTTGAGGGCCAGCTTCACGAGTTCCTCCTGCACCTTGACGCGAGCTTTCGTATCGCTATCGAGACTCGACGCAGAAGACTCCGAATCCGAATCTTCCAATGAAGGGTCGCTGGAGCTGCTATCGTCACTCGGGAGCTCGTCTTCATCAGTTGAGCCCTCGCTCCACGATTCGTGAATTCCGACCTCGGACTCGCTACCTGACGTACGAGTAGATGCGGAATCGGAGGCATGGTTTCTGTCCCAGTCAGATTCCGATTCCGAGTCCCAGTCCGAATTTGAGTCGCGTTCCTTGGTCTCCATACAGAGGAAATCGTGCCCAAGATTTTCGAGGTATGTGGACTCATCCAAGTACTGCGCTTGAGTATATGCCCTGCTGCTTATGGCCAGGAACCTTCCCTGTGAGGAGAGATCCTCGAAATAGCGAGGGAAGTTCAACCCGGACATTAAGCCTGGAACTGGTTGGTAGTCACCGTCGTCATCGTAATAGAACACCTGGGCTCCAATGCGTAGGTACGAGCAATCCTCGCTGAAGGCGGCGGGACGGGCAATGATTTTCGTAGATGCGTTTGGTAAGCCTTTAGCATATAGGGCCCAGTTAGTGTCGCTCTCCGTTGTAATTATCTCCTGTCTTTTCGTTAGAACGGGTTTCTTTGGCGGAGGATGAAGTGTCCAGTCCTCGCAAATAAAATGCAATTTATGAGTGGTGTGATCCCAAGAACTGTCCAGAATTATTATAGGGCCCATGCGAAAAAAGGATGGAAGCCACGTACACCAATCGCAGGACCATGAAATGGTTTGTAGTGTCACTGCTCCACCTTCCTTCATAAAATTCGGACTTGTTGATTTCCCCACTGTCGTCCATGAGACGGAATGAAGTGTACCGATTCTTCAATTTCGACATGAAGTTCTGATCACCGAGTGACTGCCACCAACAGCGGTCGACTTCGCCTCGATGTTCCAAGAAGGAACAGTCAGGGTCATGACTATAGCAATCTCCACAACTGAGCAGAATGCGCCAGTCATGGATGAAAAAGCGGTAGTCTCTCCATAGCCGAGAGAGCTCTGGTTCCCTAGACTTCAGCATCCATTGAGGGAAGATCCGGAGAGTGCAGATTCGGTTCAAGGCCTCAACCCAATACACGTCGAACTTGCCGTCTACCCATAGGGACTGCATCTGGAGACAGGTCTGAAAATTAGGCGATGCAACAAATCCTTCCAACCGCTTCTGGATACGAGCCTGATCCTCTGGGATAATTTCTTCGAGGTGTTTCGCCCAGTTTTTTGCGGCATATCGCGCAAAATGATGTACGTCAACGGGCCCTCCTTTTGAGTCTCGCCAAGTGACCACGGAGGAAGAGCTGACCCGCTTCTGCAGAGGTTCGGCAAAGCGAGGCATCGAGAGGTAGCGAAGACAGACGTCTGCGATGGAAAAGGAGGATATACGATTCTCTTCGCCGAGAGCATCTGGATGCTCGCGTAAGAATTCGAGGACGCTGGAGTGAAGGAGGCGACACGTCCTTCCTTCCATGGTGCTCCCTGGGTTGGGCTCGGGTTCCTTGTCCACTTCTATGAGAGCGGGAAGATTCAAGACGAATGTTTTCATCGACATCTTGCAGACAATATCCCTGCGCTTTTTCCCGAGAAGAAGGCATACAGCTTCGTGAATTTCTGCAAGTTTAAGTGAACGTCGAGAGGACATCACGAGTGCGGTGGCTTTACTGTGACCGACCATCAGTTCATATACCGCATAGATGTTATTGGGACTTACGATGCAATATCACGGTCTTCCTTTCTGATACGGTTGAAGATGCTCTGATAGAGCTCATTGATACTTTCTGGGGGGCCTTTCTTGACGCGTTCGACTATCTCTTGGACAGTCTGTGCCGCCTCCAGCTCGTCGACCATGAGCCTTGCCCACAGAAAATGGCCATAGGCTTGTCCTTCCACCCAGACCCTAGCAAAGTCGAGCAAGCAAGCATCTTTCCTGTCGTCCAGCTGATCGTGCTCCTCGAGGCGGGATTTGATAGCCTCGAAACCTTCCCGGATAAAACTCTGTACATCGTCCTCGGTATGCTCGTCGATTTCTATCGTTTGGTGTTGGTGCTTATCAATGGCATCGTAACCAGGGAGCTTTCGCTCTTGTTTGCGCAAGCTATACCAGATGCGAACCTGCTTCGGCTTCACTGAGTCGCTGAGTTTGATCAGGAACTCGAGCACCTCTTTGACAGGCTGATAGGACGAATTCTTCCCATTAGGGTCCCAGTACTCGTCAAGGCCGTCGATGAAAAAGTATGTGGGATCCAAAATATCCACAAGATGCGTGATCAGTTCTTGAAAGTCTGAAACCTTCATCCCACTCGCCCAACGATGCATTTCTATGGCACGAACAGGTTGAGACCGCTTTCGATAGGAATAGAACAGCTGGTACGCGAAAAGCCTGAGGATATCTCGGACACTGTCGCATTGCTGGCCATGATGGCAAAAGAGGTAGGCCACAGCTGCTTCTTGGCTGATTTTGTCCACGGCGTACGAGGTAAGCACTGATTTCCCATAGCCTGGAGGACCACGGAGGCAGAGGAGGGAGGATTCAGAGGAAGAGAGTGTCCAGAACCGGTAGGCATCAAGGTTTTCAAGCCAGGCAAACGTTTGCTTCTCGGCCTTCTCGTAATGAGATTTAAGGGCGTCGTACTTCTTTGAGTTTGTGGTCTCCAATTCGATTGGACATAGTGCCTTGGATATTTCCCCGCAAACTCTCTCTATTTGATGTTGACTTGATGAGTATTCGAGAAAAGGACAGACGATTTGAGCTTACCATACTCGAAGAGATCCTGTTTGGACCGCCATTCACTCTGCTCAAGTCTTTCGTGATGTGCTTGCGTCCTCTCGTCCTGGGCACAATCACGCTCGTTCTTCGCAAACTGCGCTTCGAGTAATGATCCCGTGGTAGTTATCTTCTTGACAATCTTATCAAGATCTGCTATCATTCCCTTGATCTTATTCAATGCCTTCGAGGACAAGCCCTGAGTAAATCCTGAATACTTGTTCATCATGGGTAGTCAGCCTCGTAAAACGTGAAACACGGACTAGACGATCTGTTACATTCCTTGTGGACTCGGTGCCAGAAACGGACCATAAGGATATAACACTGGAAGAAGTGACTTTGCATCTCTTGCGAGTCGCCGTAGAGCGTATTGTACTTGTTCATGTCGTGGATGTGAGTGACTAGATCGTTTAGGGTCTCGTCCATGCTTTCGAAGATAGCCCGGCAACGATCTGAAGACTACGGAGGCCTCTGCGTAAGATCATAGAGGGAGGATTCAACTTGACGTCGTACCTCAACCACTACTTTGACAGCACCCCAGATGATGGCAAAAGGAAGTGGCTGGACAGAGACTTCGAACACATCAGCATGGTGATAAGTACAAGTTCGACTGACGCACCCAACTGGCCGATGACCTCGCTGTAGTCCTTCAACGCCTTGGTGATCTCGCCGAAAACTTTCATGGTCGTTCCACACTTCGTCTTGTCCTTCTCGACTTTCTGGATGGATTCGTTGATCATTTGGGGGAAAGAAGTCGATGGGTTGGAACAGGGGGCTCCCATGGAAGCTTCACATAACTTGATGAACTTTGCTTTGGACTTGTCTGGGGGAAGACCATCCAAGTATTCTTTCAGCGCTCGCTCAAACGTGGTTTGCAACCGCAGATCAGCCCTAGAATAACCGTGGGTTAGCGCGCAGAATAACAAAAAGGATTCACGAACATTCAGGAAGGACTATGGAAAGTAGATCAAGCGACAAGAAGGTGTTGAACTAGTGGGTAGCGAGTTGGGATTTCGGGGTAGTTGGGCGCTTTATGTGATATGCTTGAACCCCTGCTCACTTCGAAGTCCGTGGATGGTCTGCCTTTGTTTTGCAGCATCTGTTTCCTGTGCAAAACCAAAATAAGCCAAGCTTAGTGTAGCTTGAGCGGCTATGCCCACCTTGCTCAAGTTCTCATGATGTTGGCATGTTTCTTCTGATGGCTAAGACACTGTAGTACATTATCTTGATGGAACCCTTAGTGGGCGCTGCCAATGGAGACGATGAAATCAACGCCATGATCGACCTTGGTGACACCGTGGGTGGTCGCAAGACCTAGTGGTGCGGTGCTATTTTGGTTCCCAGTGGTCTGCAGCTGATCAGCTTGAGGCGGAAGGACACAGCGTCGACAAAGTTCGAATCTATGTTGCAACGCCTTAGTGTTGGCAGCGAGAATTGTGACCGGCAATCACTATCTGTGGCTGTATTAGGAAATCCTGTGTGCTTGGGAGCCTTGGTGGCGCCCAAACTCGACCGCACGCCCTTTCGCCCGCTGAGCCCTATCGTAATCGATGGACAGCAAAATGAAGGTAATGTAACCAATTAGAACTGAACAATCACACCGCTAAAGAAGTTTTCCCTGTTTTAGCTGAGATCTCTGTCATTGGCAAAGCCCTGCAGCTGGTAACGGCGTCAAAATCATAATGGCAGGGTTCTTGGCCATTTCCACGTTAGGATGAATATAAATGACATGCCCTGAAGATCATGTCCCAGATAACACCCCGCCATGAGCTTGAACAATTCTGCAAACCCACCCAAGACAGAGAAAGAGGACCCAGTCAAAAAGCGAATTGGTCGTTACGATTATTAGTGAGTCTGGGTTGCACAAGGTGGTTAGCCTTTTAGTTCACTGATTATCAACGTTGGCAGCTATGAACCGTGAGTAGGGTACTTCATTGACTCCACCGAGAACCTACAAAAAGGAACGGGACCTAGGAAAACCCGCTCGTACGCGCTTCGCAAGACAGCGAAGCCGCAGAAACCTAAGGCATCGCATGGAAAACGCGCCCTCATCGTGCGAAGGCGTTTCAATGTGCGCGGTCAATATACGGGGACCGTCATAGACATCAAGAGTCCAAAACTTTGCGAAGTACTTCTCGGTATCAACGAAGGTGTTGAAGGACTGGACCTTAGTCGCTATGAACCAACGGTACGCGCCCATTACCAATCGCCCATCACAAGGAATTAAAATATCTGCTATTGCAGGCAGAACCCGAATTATTTTTCCATTCCTACTTCGAGTTGAAAGCAAGATTGGAGGAGGAACAGGCGAAAGACGAACGGGATGAAACGCTGATCCTCGACATTGCCGCGGCTATCCAGTTCACCGAGGAAGATCAGGGCGAAAATATCAAAAACTTTATCCAGCTCACAGGAGGGAAAGAAATTACCTTCGACCTCCTCTGGGCACTCTTTAAACCCAATTGCAACATCTACTTCCGTCATCCCATGATAGACCAACCTGCGATTATGAAGGTCTTAGAAACATCATACTCGCAACGCCAAAACGGCACCAAATATATGGCGCTGGTCTGCAGAATGATTACCAACGATGGAAATTCTTTCGGCTATGCAAAGGACGTCATCGAAGTAGATTCGTTTTCTGGTGTGCGCGCAATTTGTGACCTTCTCGCATATCCATTAGTATTTCACCCGGAGGCAAAGACAGTATGGCAAAGGGCAGTTGACTTAGGGAAAGAATACCTTTCATTGGGGGAACACAGCTACCGCGAATTCCAAGGATTTGCGTTGCGAGAGGAGCGCGGTAAACTTGGGCGATTCCACGTACGTCCCATCATATCATCACGACTCAAACGCATATACTAAAAATTGCGCCCCAATATAGGCATCCGGGCGCGTCATGATCAGCCCTTCTTCATTCTCAGAATACCAACCAAATTGTCCATATAATCACCTTGTCAGCGTCCCACTTCTCAAGCACGGCCTTACAGAAGAGCAATATGCCTTGTGCACGCCTCTCCGCCTAGGGTTCTCATTTCATCGGAAGTCTTGGGGTGCGTCTCTCCACCCATCTATCGAAAGAGTTGTCTGCTGATGTAACCTATCTAGGTGGCTTTGCCGTGGATCGCCTGAAAGATGTTACATGGAATGACGAAGCCTTCAAGTCGCTCGTCCTCGGCGAGAAGCAGAAAAAGCTCATCCACGGTCTCGTCGAGCAACATGCACTTAGCGCCTCTGGATTCGATGATATCGTCCATGGGAAAGGAAAGAGCCTTGTTGGTCTCCTGGCCGGAAAACCAGGTTGTGGAAAGACCCTTACCGCAGAGGCCGTCGCTGAAACAACACGCAAGCCGCTGTACATGATCAGCGCCGGCGAGCTTGGTGTTAACCCTGATGGCGTCGAGTCAAGACTTACAGATGCCTTAAACCTTGCACAAACCTGGGATGCGGTTTTACTTCTTGACGAGGCTGAAGTTTTCCTTCAACGCAGAAGCACCACGCACATCAAGCGGAATGCACTGGTGGCCATTTTCCTTCGGCAGCTGGAATACTATCAAGGAATCATGATACTCACAACCAATTTGGCCGAACAAATCGACCCAGCTTTCGAGAGTCAGTGTTTTTATTCGCCTGTCTCCGAGAGATTTCTCTAACCACACTGGGCGAGCAGGTCGTATTCACTTCTCCGTTCATTACACGGATCTGGCGTTCGACGCACGCAAATCTATCTGGAAAACTTTCTTCGACAGAGGTAGTGTGGACGTTGACGAAGAACAACTTCTCCGCCTTGCAAAGCACGAGATCAATGGACGTCAAGTACGTCCTATCCGTGGCTCTTGTTGTCTAGTTTATCTAATACCTTGCAGATTAAGAACGCTTTCAGCAGTGCCCAGACTATTGCTCTGGCGAACGGCTCGCAAAAGCTTACTGTCGAAGATATCAATGTCGTTCTTGAGGTGCTTCAAGACTGGAAAATCGCAGTAAAGGCAGAGGGAAATGAGCCCAAGAAAGACAAAGAGGAGCCGTAGTCGATGGTCTATGTAGGATACTATACTGCCACATGTGATTGAGCCTGGTGCAAGTATAGTTGATCTATTTTGGGGACTCACGGGGAGCTTCCCGACGTGTTGTAGTACTATAAGCATGTACAGTACAGTATTGCGATGATCGTTCACACCCAGTAAGAACGAGTTGGCGGAGAGCCGTCCAAAACAATCACAAAGCCTTGGCAGTCCTTCGAAAGCTGTAGAAACCATCGCCAAACGATCGCCATTTCCCCTTGATCTATCGTCAACCATGTATTCCCTCGACCAGGTCGAGTTCAAACCTCTCGTGCTGGAAGAATTTTCTAAATTGTCTCTAAGTACGACGCGAGTGATACCAGCGATATGCAGCGCATCTTACTCTCACGGGCTTCCCTCTCATCTCGGCATCACCAGCTCCCCTCAACACAGCGTCATAATTTCCCAGTTTCAAGTAATGTCACGATAATGCATACTCCCCACATTGATTCAGTACATAAAAAGCAACCATAACTTTCTCGCAAAAGAATCAAAAGGGAAGACCCTTGTCTTCAATGGGGACTGGTGAGTCGGACTAGGCTGTCGTCATGCTCATGTTCGAGTTGTTTTCCAATTCAAGTCTTGTGGTAAGTGAATTAGCTTGGAATATACCCAAATATCCATACAGAGGATAGCATATATTGACCAGCCTATACCACAGACGTTGATTCTTCGTTGCAAGCTGCATATATGCGACAAAATCTAATTCAAACTACCCATGAACTCGAGGCTGAACAAATCCCAACTGAGATCCACACCGTGACCTATCCACTGTCCAAGTCCACAACGACAAAGGAATTCGAACCGTTGAGAGCCTGTATTCGATGTCTGATGATGGGACCATTTTCGACCACTGGCCAGTTCTAGACAAAGGCTCGTATGGTCTCAGGGATATAGGAGAAGGAGCAGTAGCAGAGGCTGAGTGCAGGAGGTGAAGAGGATGTTCACCCTTGATGCAGTAAGTTTGGTATTTATGCGAGAACACGTTGGTACGACGTCAAATAACACCTCCGCAGATTTTGTTTTCATGGGCATGGACTTGGCTCCGAGTCAGGTGAGCGGCATATCCTACGTGCCAACAAATAGATTATTCCCGTCTTCGGTTTCGTGCAGGGCTTGGCCATGGCTAGATTTTAACCCACCGTGACCGCATCAAGTAAGTAAATTATATCATCTCTCTATCCAGACCAATCACTCCATCCACTACCAACATAAAAGCTCCTCGTTGTCGGTGTGCGAGGCGGCTTCGACTGATCTTTCTCTTTGTGGCTCACTTTTGAAGGTCCTCCTTCTAGTATGTCGTGCACCTTTGACGGCACTTCCCTTCCGTGGCGCCCTTGGAGACATCAACAGTGCATATAACAAGCGCTTGCAACACGTACAACCTCAGGATCTCTGTCCGTCATCGCAATCCTCCATCCAAACCTGCCTCACTCCAAGGTCCTCAACATCGACATAGAGTCCCCATATCAACATTCATGGCGACGATACTGACAACTATTTTTCAATGACTATCCAGAAGTTTGCCCAGTTTCATCTTCGTTTCCCCTTGGTCTTCTGCAGCCATGTACTGGTGAGTGTTCAATATATGTATACGAGCAAATACACTTCCCTGAACCGCGTATTCTCTCCTCACGGCCAGTGCGAAGGAGGCGTGGCAACTCGAAAATCCAGAAAGAATTCCGATTAGTGGAGCGCCCTTAGCGGATGAACACAAGGTATGTCTATTCTATGGACAAGTCCCCACTTCTGCAAACTTGCGTCGCACCGACTCACACTCACTTTGTCGCAGATACACGGTTACGTTCTCGATACTAGGTGCTAGCTGCCCACTGTTCAGGTTTGTTAGGCTTCGTATTTCCTCTACCAGAACAGTCTCGCTCCAGAAGAAGGATAGAGAACCAATCTATGGTATGTTTTCCTCATCTTCTAGTTCAAATTTGCTGGCTATTTCGTTACAGGTCTCGAACTTGGATGGACTTCAACTACCTACGGGACGTAACATATGTTTTCCGACAGACTTAGGAAATCCACATTCATCTATCACTTCGCAGACTTCGACATATCTTTCCCATCGCAATTCAGCTGTTTCATACGTCTCTAGACACCCCCAAAGCCCCGCCAACCGTTCACCTAATATGTACACGGGGAGAAACGATGACGACTCGTATCAGTGCTCATCAGAACCATCAAAACCACCCTACAGGATGCCGATCCAACGTCTTCCAAAACCCCCTCCTCCACAGCCTCGTGTTTCGTCCACACGTGCTAATGTAATTATTGCAGAACTCGACACAAGCGGAACTCCACCACAGTACGTTGGACTTGGCATTTTTTCTTCTCGT
>ML208286.1:141617-165002 GCA_004369065.1 Pluteus cervinus | reverse complement strand
GAGAACACACCTATCCATACGGGATTGACAGACCCACTCGATCGATCGAGCTGTCGTCATTTGCGATTGCTGACGACGAAGATTGAAGAAATATTCTGAGAGGATTTCTAGTACGACAACAAGGGATGATACACTAGTCATGAACCTGGAGAAAATGCAGTCCATTCAAAGCCCATGAAGAGAAAACCTCAGTGCCATAGAAGGAGGTACATCAGTCCCTTCGTTTATCCGAAACGCTTCCAGTTGCCTTGTTGAGCTCAGTAGCGAGGCGGTCGTACTCTCCAGCCTGTTGTTTCGCCTGCTTCTTCAGGGTTTCTGGTCCTTATGGTCAATATAAGCCCGGAAGGTGAGTGGCGTGGAAGAAACCTACGAAAGTCGCGTTCTTTTGCTTCCAGCTCCTTCACGCGAGCCTTCAGTGCCTCGACGTTTTCATCTGGACTTCCTTGGGCGGCGACCTATTCAGGTTAATGAATGAGGGTCAGGATCCCAGACTTTGATACGCACCTGCTTCTTAAGTTTTGAGTTCTCTTCCTGCACATCGACCAAGTTGTGCATGATTTGTAGGGTCCGGGTAAGGACGAGTGAGAGGAATAGACAGAAGCCAGTCAGGTAGACGTTACGCTGGGCGCTGTATAATGTAAGGCAGAGGTGAGTTCATGACGGGAGTCGGCAGTGTTTTGGATACACGCACTAGAACTTCCTAGCGGCAACGTTGGATTCAGCGCGGGCATCATGCACGGGTTGAGGGTTTGTACGTGAGGCCTGGAGCTCGGCGTCGATTCGTAACATGCGTTGGACCGCGTCAACGAACAGGATGGCAACGAAACTGTCGTATCATTAAGGGAGGAGAAAAGGAGCGCGAATGAGTACAAAACGTACATGAAGGAGATTTTGAGCGCGTAAGCGACCTTGGCAACGATGAAGTTGCCCGCCAGCCCGCGTAGAATGCGTTTTCGAACACCGTATGGTAGAGGGAATACGAGAACACAAAAGGTCACCATCTGTAAAGCCTTTCAGAACAATATCCACAAGTTGCGATAAGAATATCCTCACCTCACTCGCGAGGAGCAAGAAGGTAAGGTGATAGCTTTAACAAGGCGGGTCAATATCAATCCTTCACGAAACAAATACCGACTTACTAGACGGTCATGTTGCTAGTGAATGAGTAGAATCAAGTGGGGGATAGAAATTGAGAAGAAGAACACGCCTTTATGCGCAGTTGGGCAGGCACAAGACACGACAGCGCCGGATGCAATGCGGTACTCCAAGCAGTGAACACGACAGCCTCCATGTGACGTCACAGTCTAAATAGGACCAAATAGGTACGTGTCACGGGGTCACCGAAGGGTGACGCAAACCCGCGACGCGTCAGGCCTTGATTAAAATCCCGCTAACTCGTATTCCCGGGATCGAACGTCCATGGCACCCCTACAAGTTCAGATAAAGCATGCAGGGAAGACTTATGATGTCGACCTTGACCCCGATCTCCCACCTGTTGCTTTCAAGGAAGCTATCTATCAGGTCACGGGCGTGCCAGTTGATAGAATGAAAGTGATGGTGAAGAGTGGAATATTGAAGGTATAGTCTGAATAAGATCGTGACTTTGGTACTGAGTAGATTGATGAACCGTGGTCTTGGATAGGACGATACGCCCTGGAAGAAGATCAACCCCAAACAGGTGTGTTTTCTTTATGAGCGCGTCATTGCGTGCTTGATAGAACTTGGCGGTAGGGACAAAGCTTTATGGTCGTGGGTGCGGCCGGAGAGCTACCCAAGCCCCCAGAGAAGCCAACTGTCTTCTTGGAGGGTATGCACCATCCGAATCTTATCTAAATGCATTGATTGACGCCCTTCAGATATGGATGACGAGGAGTTGGCTGAGGCGGTGGGTCCCGACCAGTTGTGTGGCGCATATATTCTGACCGTGATGAACACCAGCTGGCTAAGCCTGTTGGACTGCGAAAGTAGGTTCAATCCTTTCTATATGCGCGCTTCATCCTTAGAATTTATGAATGCCCTAGTCTTGGTAACACTTGCTACATGAATTCTACCGTCCAAGCCTTGCGCACAATTCCTGAATTGCAAATCGCGCTCAGCATGTAGGCCAACATTGTAGCTCGTATATTGAACGCGTTTCATGCTCACGACCCCTTAGTCCTGCTTTGCAATCCGACACACCGCTACCTGCGGCACTTCGAGACCTATACCATACGATGTCTCGTACAGCGGACAGCATCACACCCAAGGCCTTCTTGGATGTGCTTCGTCAGGTACTTTCCGCGTACGGACATGAACGAGCCCCCCCTCATTTTTTCTCCACCGTAGGTCAACCCCCAGTTCGCTGAACGGGATCGGGGTGCAAAGGGTCTGCCTGGGGCATTGCTCGGTTACGCGCAACAAGGTTTACTTCATTCCGACCTTGCATTATTCGTGTGTACTGAACGTTTTCTATTTTGGAATTGAATAGATGCGGAGGAGTGTTACGGCCAGCTAATCACCAGCCTCCGCAACGTTCCGGGAATTGGCCCAAACGGAGCAGGCAACCAAGAAGGTAAGAAGTTCGTGGACCAGTATCTGATGGGTGAAATACGGAGAGAGTGCGTGCCCTTCCACTTGATTCAAATCGGGCCTAATAATACCTTTAAACCAATCATAGACTTACTTGTGATGACGCACCGGATGAACCACCTAGTGTAACGGTCGAAAAGGTTCTAAAGTTGGAGTGCAACATCACCATTACGACAAATTACTTGGCTAGCGGACTTCAGAATGTGAGTGCAGTTTCACCTCTTGGTGAATTTCTGACCGAGGAGCCTAGGCAATGGATCAAAAAGTCGAGAAGGAATCTCCGACACTGGGCCGACAAGCCGTATATTCACAAAAGTCCCGTATTACTCGGTTACCCGCTTATCTGACAATACACATGGCACGATTTTCATGGCGGCAGGATATTATGAAGAAGACAAAGATTATGGTCCGTCTTGTTTCTTTCATAACTTTGCCATGAAGATTTACCGCTGACGGTATCAATAGCGGAAAGTGAAATTCCCTGTCGAGCTGGATGCCCTTGACCTGGCAAGCGAAGAACTAAAAACGAGGTTGCTGCCTGTCAGCCGGAGACTGAAAGAGATTGAGAAGGAACGGTTTGAACGACAAAAAATCCGGAAACGGACCAAGGTTGCGGCCCCCTCGGCTGCAAGTTCAGCAGCCCCTGCCGCAGCGTCTTCTGGTGTTGCGGCAACCCCCGTGACTGCAGGTGGGGATGTGGAGATGCAAGACGGTAATGCAACAGCAGTGCCATCCGCTGCGGCTGGCGGTGAGTTAGAAGACGAACACGTTTATCGAGCACGAGAACTCGCTGAGTTGGAAGGGCTCGTAAATGAAGACGTAAAAAAAGACACTGGGGCTAGTGTTAGTGGGTTATACGAGTTGGTCGGTGAGTGGTATTCATGGTCGGGATTCACTGTCTACTAAGAGTGGATTGCGGGTGAATAGCTATCATAACCCACAAGGGCGCTGCGGCTGATGCCGGACATTATATGGCATTCGCTAAGAAGAGCGCGTTTCACCCTCGTAAAGGGACCTTACCTGCTGCAACGGGGGCTGCAGGATCGTCAACAGGCGTTGAGGCCACTTCCATCACTGGCAAGGTCGAGATTGAAGAGGACGATGAAGATTGGTACAAGTTTGACGACGAGAAGGTGTCGATATTCCCTCAGGAGAAACTGGCCACATTGGACGGTGGTGGGGAGGATTCCTCTGCATACGTGTTGCTATACAAGAGTAAGTCACTTGCATGAGGGTCCCGAGTCCTTGGGAAAGAAGTGAGGTGAAAGGGAATATACTCTTGTGTATATTATGTGGATTTGTAGCTGTACAATAGAAAGCTGGGGTGGTGTATTCAATTCTGATGTTACGTTGGGATGGATGACCTGAATATCATTTTTTGCGATTTCGTAAAACTATTCGATTTATTGGTGTCGACGCTGGAAGCGGACGAAACGGGCCGAGACTCGTGGTGTGTGACGGCGTTCAAACGTTCCTGTCATGCGCTCATAATCGTCTCGTGCCAGTCCTGCTGCCGTTCTGTCCATTCCAACAACGCCTTCCCCGTCGTCTTGTCCCGTTGCTTTTGTCTGATGATAACGCTACGGTTTCAGCCTAAAACGCCGCCCAAAAAAGGTCCCACAAGTACCTTTTTTTTTCTTTTCTTTTTCTCTCCGATTATGGCGACGCCGCGACGGGCTGCCGTTACATGGTGTTGGTGTGTGCTGTGGGCTCCACTCAACAGCAGCATAACCAGGGAACATAGCCGACCCTTTCCCGGGATTGCATGTACGTGAGCTTACCGCCAGCATGTCAGTACCCACTTGAACGGGGTTCTTTTCTCTTGGGCTATACAGTCTATTACAATTCTTGGGCTGATGTATAGGAGAAGCAGGCCACAACATCATCGCTATCGATAACAAGCATCACTATCGCATCATCAGCCATGAAGTGATGATTTCTTGACGTCCTCCTTTCCAGCACTTCACTTCTTTCTTCCTTCTTTCCCGATATGGATTTGGCCCACAGGTTACTGAAGAAGGATGGGATAAAGGACGGGAGGAAAATGAAATGATCGAGATCTATGCAGGATCGATGGAGATGGGGATGAACGATACACGCCTATGCAAATGGGGGGTTGATGACCTTGCCTTGCGTCATGAAACACAGCCGGTGTCTCTCCTTCACTGCAATGAAATTGCAGATATCGAATTATTTCCACGGCACCACACGAGTCACGGAAATCCCGCGTCAGCGGCTCAGCGGCTTTTGGTGGTAATTATTTCTTTCTTGCTGACAACACGCACCAACACCATCCTTATACAGCTCCTCACCTTGCTTCACCGGAGGGTCTATATAATGAAGCCTCTCGGGAGCAGCGGAAAGCATCATTCACCCCAACTTTCTCTCGAGACATAGTGTGTCCGCCTACTGGACAACGTCTCTCACTACGACCACACCCTCGGTCCTGCCAGGCAACCTAGCTTCGGCTCGTCTTTGATCTGAACAAGAGTTAGCCGCCTCTCTTGTCAATAACGTACGCTATAAATTTTTCTCTCTCCGCCCGTTCCTTGCATTTAACTGACCCGCCATCATCCAGGTCGAACTCAGCTTGAAATTCTCAACGCCGACGCGTTACCAGAACCTCTGCACCTCACTCCCCAAAACCCCGACTTATCGATGTCGATTGCTTTGACGAATATATCTACGCAACACTCCACAGTACGGCAGCGGTCTAGAATGGCGTCAACATCCACCGCCGCACCTACGTTCCATTGTGATTGTCCACATGGTGAAAGGAACCACTTCTTGTCTCGCTGTGGGTGCCCAAACACACGACCTTCAAATCATCCGATGTCTAGGATGGACGACGCGTTTCATAGGATGTGGTGTACGGATTGTTTAGGGTATTGTTCTCAAGACCCAGCTTGCCAAAGGACGTCTGCGACCACGGATCAGGCGACGAGGAAATTACATCAGAAGATATACGCGACATTGGTGAGGTTGAAGCGGACTATTGTTTCGTGTCTTCAAAGTGAGTGGTCTTCATTTTCGCTTATTCAGATCACTTTCTCGTTTCGCGTCCGTTCTCCGGGGTGCAGTTCTCCATTTATGTTTGTTTTTCTTTCCGTGCCCGACGGTGTCTTGGAGACACCGCGAGCTCGTAATATTCGGAGACGGTGATCGTGGGTTTCTGACATACCTATGTTTCTCATCGTTTTCTAGACATTGTTCGCGGTATGAAGTCATGGAAACACCGGATACCGCTGTTGACAAGAACTCGGGCCACATCCGCACACTAAAAGATCCTTACGCCACCCGGGCAATATGGTTCAGTATAAGGTCCTTATATTGATCACCTCTCGTCATCGCGTACGGCACCTTGTCGCATGGCAAAGCATGGTGATACACATTGCCGCACACATAATCGCAAGATCCAAAGGAACAAGTATTTTAACAAAAACCCAGAAAAGGGACGAGATGCAATCGACATTTTACTTATCGCATACAATAACGCATATTAACACCAACGATCGGACCATTCGAACTCTACGTACCACCACACAGCACGCCACAAGGCCAATCCAATCCACCCACGATCTCACGACGGACCACCCTCTTCGCCCTTCCATTTTTTATCAACTTCTATTTTTAATATTTGCTCAACAAGCCGAACGACCCTGCGTATAGCGCCTCCTCGTCTTGATGTTCGAGATGTTGGTGCTTAACCAGCCAGCCAGTCTGGCCAGGTTTTCGGCTCTTCTTGCCCGCTCGTCCATCACCCTACTGTTTATTCTTCGCTTCTACCTTCCTTTTTCGTATTTCCCTTTCATTCGACCCACTCGACCATCCCACGACCTATCATATTCCTTTTTATTCGGCATCGTGGTCTTCCAATCGGTTGTATCTATTGCTCCCAGGTCCTGGTCACCTGGTCATGGCGCCTCGTCAACCTCGCATATCCGTCGAACGGAGCGGGTGAACGAGCCAAGGCTGCGTCTTTTGAGCGCATATTTACACCGGTCTACCTTATTTTCAATTTATCTTTCCTTCCCTGGGCCGGGGCGTATCGGTACTATCGTTTTGGGACATCGTGGACATTGCAAGTTATTGGTGCGTACGTACATTTCTCTACCTATGTCTATATGCTCTTCATAGTCCTCATTTCCATTTCCTTTCTATATTTTTCCTATTTTTGCATCTCCACTGTTGTTTAGATCTCATATACAGTCTGTTGGACTTGGATCCGGACTTTTGTGCATGGATATGTGCTTACCCGTACCCTATATGCTCTATAGATAAAATTTATGTAGCTCTTTTATCGCCGCTTTGCATGTAGCTTTACTCTATGCTTTGTTCCTGGTTTCCTCCACGACTGCTCTTGCTTTCTTGCTTTCTTATTTCTTGCTTTCGTATTTCTTGCTATTCGTATTTTCTTGTTATTCTTATGTATATACATTCGTGAATAATTTGACACCTATTTTTACATCTCTATTTCTGGGTTACTGCGGGCCTGTCTGCCTACAGTATATGGTCAGCTTATACCGGCACCCAACGGCCAACGATGCACATCATGCAACGCATGGCTGTTAGCTAGGGCCGCTACCCAACTCTGAGCCTTCCCGAGGGCACAATACACAGGGTTCAGTATTCTCGTAAGTCATACCTCGACTGAGTTCGATTTGAGTAGGCCTAGGTACGATGGGTATCGACACGAGGCCACGACCGTAACCTGTGATAGGCGCATATGATCCTACACCTGCACCAACGCGTAGGAATCGCGTAGGTCGACGGTGATTACACCTCCACCACCTAACTTGATGATCACAACATCGATAGGTAGGGACGTTGCATACTATGCACGGGAGCCCCGGTGAAGGTCGCTTGTTCCGACAACTGTGATACAAACGGCCTTGCTTCACAGTCGCCTCATTATGTGCCAGGCATCATGGTGTGGATGATCCTGTGACCATTGCGCTGTGTTCAGGGAACTGTTACTTACTATCTGCGTGCCGCGCATGATTGCATGAATGTTGTCATCGCAGAAAGTGTGCAGCGTTGGCTGGCTATTGGATATGGCACTGCCTACTCATTCGCGATCGTTCTGGGCTGAGCTGCAGGGTAAGATTGAGCGTTATTTCGGGAAGGGTGACAGGAGGGTCTATAGGTACCTGGTGGAGTTCTTGACACGACATCTTCGATGACATTCCATCGCCGTAGTCCACATACAGTCGTTGTTCCTTGAACCCGAGTCTACCCTTTTACGAAATCGTCCAAAAACGAACACGACGAAGAAGCCAACTCTCTTTCGGAATTGGTATAGCCTCGGGGATATGCAGTTTATATGCACACCTGCGATACACCTAGCAATCCAGTAGATAAGTTCTCATTTGAATATTGTACAGCAGGGACTTCACCGCGTGTTGTTGTTCGCATGGGATAACATCGATTGACAGTCTGGGCGCATCGCGCACTGTCAACGATGCTGAAAAAGTTATGTGATTGCGGGTCTAGTGAGTTATCTTGAATCCAAATCCGACTTCATGTTTATGTGCCGCTTGCCAAGTTGAACTTGTGCCGCCATATTGTCGGTACCGTCTTACCGAAAACAACTCGGGTGATTGAGTCCCTGGAAGGGTGTATCGGACAGTTACTCCATCCTATAGTACTCCTGTAATCCTGTAGTGTATTTGTCAGGAAGTACCGTAAATGACGGGTTGAGTGAGAGAAGTTACGTTGGCGATGTTGTGCAGTCATGAAGGGTTAACGAGAATCGGTCGGGAATGAATGAAATCGTGGGTCGACAATCGGTAGTTTTGGGGAGTGTTGTTGGGTTGTATCGCAGAGTTGATCGGAATATTTAGGACTGCAGTCGACAAAGCAGGTAAGCCGAAGGAGTGCAGATATAGGATCAAAGTTCATAAGGCTCAGCGGTATCAAGTGATGCGTAGCGAATGTGGAATAAAGACGAGATGTCCGGGGACAGTTTCGGGGTTTGATCTCTGTTATCAATGCAAAGAAATATGAATAATTCAGGTTGCAATTGGAAGCGGCGGCAAGGGTGAGCGTGGAGACCACGTACCATATTGCGAGTGTTCAAATATTGGAAGGTGGGGTCAGCACGAAATCTGAACACCTCCAAAAGGGATCCAGAGACCCGCGCTGGGCTCTCATGACGATGCTAGTGAGGAGATTGGACACAAAATATATCTCATCAGCACCGACGTATTAGAAGCGGGGCATGGGGTGCCCCAGTCATGAATTGGAGGACGGCTGAAATGGCGTCAAGAGAAGATTGGACGATCTTGATGACAATGGACGAGACGCCTCTTCGTCGTATACTCGCTGTGCCTATGCATAATTCTCGATCGTACTGCCAGGTGGAGTCATGGTACCCAATTCAGCCGACGACTAAGGAGAAAGGGACGGCAACACGATCGTGAAGTAATAGCACACACCTGGACAGTTTGGTGTTATAAACTATTAGACGCCGAACATGTACAACATCTCGTGTTGCGCATCGTGGCATGCCAGTGACCTAGTTCTGACTCCGACAGTCCGACGCTACGTGCCCAACACAGCGGCGATCACGGTCTAACTCGAGTATCGAAGTTTCTTGATTTGAACATTTGATATCGGACTTTGAGTCAAGGACAAAGCTCTTTGGAACCCTCGAGTCGGTTGGGATGCATCGTAGATGGCCCTACCCCGATTGACCTTTATTGTCGAGATGGGCGTAGTGATCACCTAAGGGAAGTTATCGAATATAAAAGTAGCGCAGAGGGTTGGAAGTACTTATGAAAATAGGGAGATTGCGAAGCTTACATATGGGTGGATATTGGGCAAAGCCAACCACTGTGGATTGGCAATTCTACCTTGCGAGCGAGTCCGTAGTCAAGACTGCAACATTTTAGCCTTGGCAATTCAAGCAGATTCGCCACAGTTTCCGGCGGAATCTGTACGAGAAGTCGATCTTGAATTCGAAATTCTGGTTCTCAGTCAAGAGCCGGGTTGCGTGGCATCGTATCGCCCTCAACCTGCTCATGATATCGATCAATCCTGACTCGGAGTGGGCTAGATAGGCGAAATAGAACGTAAAGACACACCGCCTGTTTACATACCTTGCCCTGCCATATCAGGCAACTGAGAGCGTCGCGTGTCTGTTGACGAGTATGAGGTGGCTCAGGAAGTAAGAAGCGGAGTTCAACTAGGTAATTGAAAACTGCTTGCGGCAAAGTCAAATCTTGCGGGTTGATCAAGAATACTGAACCTTTCGAAAGCTTGCGAGGCTTCGCTGGCCTCGTTCGTTGCCTAACTGCAGCGAATCTTCCTCGCCGATCTCGGTGATTATGTTCTTATCGAGGCCTGTGTTAAACTGCAGGACACAGCGCTGGGGACTTGATCTATCCATGAGAACACAACCGATGCATTGGTTGTGAGTAAAAACCTGGAACAGAGGTATGGATTTGGAATTCATACGCAATACACAACCCAAGTAGAAGTCGAGGACGTAATCCGAGAAGTGGATACGAGGGCCGTGTCATGGGTGCTCTGGATTTCCCGACGGATATTTGATGGAACAACTTCGAAGTTTCGTCACTATAGCAGTGTTTCAACGAAGAACTGGACTGGTTGGATTTGAACCGCGCACCATAACGGGTCGAATGATATGACCTCATTCTGCGTCGCAAACGCAGAAATATTTGCTTCTGCTGTGCTTTAGCATCTGCAATATCCAAGGGGGAAGGGAAGGGGTCAGGCTTGGCACCTGGAGAGTACTATCAACCTTGACCAAGTTACACCACCCGGGCCTCTCCTTGGTACGTCCGAGCGGCGATTAGCGCTTCGGACGGATTTAAGCGTACATTTGCTCTCCCTCATAATGCAAAGGAAGCGATACGCGTTTAATGGCAGAATCTAGGTCAGTATGTGGTAGACTTTTGGAAGGAGGTCTTGGGGTTTTTGAGACACTCATCTGCTGAATGTAACGGCTCGGAAACATTCTCCTCTTCTGTCCAACCTCGACCCATTACCAAGAGAACGAGAAGGGGTTGGCAGGGGCCATTCTTAGTCAGTACAGTGGATCATACGAGAAATCTACGAAATCGAGTTGAGTTTGTCAAAATAAGCACATGGGGACATCATACCACTCTCAGTGAAGATACATTTCTTGGACAATTCTTCCCATATTCAACTTGGACCAGCACTGAGGGTTTATGAGGATCAGATATGGGGAAAAGATCGTCAGATTGTACACATCTGTGCCCTGCCATACCAGGTAGCCTGACAGTGGCTTGTGCCCAGTGACGAGTAGGAGGTGGCTCGGGAAGTTCAATAGTACCGCGGAATTGTGGGCGGTAAGACCCGCTTGCAACAAAGTCAAAACCTACGGGTTACTGAACCTTTCGGAAGTTTGCGATTCTTCATTTGCCTCCTTCAATTTGTATGACCCGATTTATTGCGAATCTTCTTCGCCAATTGCGGTGACCGTGTTTTTGTCAGGGCTTGCACTCCTGATACACGAGGCCCTGTCAATAGAGATAGGTGCACTAGGCAAAGAATAGTGAACATCATTGTATCAACGGCGAGTTGGAACAAAGGAAAAGCGTGTTATGGAATTTGAAATTTGAAATTCATTCCAATACACCGCCCAATGAATAGAGATGAACTCAAAGATGTGATTTGAGAAGTGGATTCGAGAGTCGCTCCAATTACTCTCATGATCAATTTCCAACCGGATGGAAGAGCGAGGTTTCAAAGGTGTGATCGGGATACGTCACTGTGATAGAGTTCCATCGATGAACTCTCGAGTTAAATTCGCTAAATTTGAAGAGTCCCATAATGGGCCGAACGAAGCGTGCTCGTTCTGCATCACGAATAATGTAATTTTTGTTTTCACTGCAGTGTGTTCTAGCACCTGGGATATCAAAGTCAAGCGGAGGAGTGGAGGCGTCTGATCCGAGGAAACCCACCTGAAGACTATCAGCTGCGAGGTTGACAGCACTTTCCTCCCCATCGGTTTTCTTTACGTCGGTGATTAGCGTTTCGGGCGGATCGGGTTTAAGAGGCCATCCACTCATGTTGCCATCCACCACCGACGATGTCAAAGTACCTCAGGATTATTGATACCTAAATCAAAGGTTATTTCAATAGGGCGAATCCGGTCTCCCGTACAACAAGGCGAGGGAAGTATAACAGCCGCTTTCCCTCCCACTTTGGAAATCAAGACAAGTGTGCAAACTAGCTTGGCCGTGGCTGGGTTGAAGGTAAAGCATAAAACCGCGTAGATCCAATTAGAACAGATACCAGCACAATGCAAAACGGAAAAAGCTGAGAGGTGTGGATCTATGCTCTTCGTTTCCCCGTCCTCGCTTTCGGAAACTGAACAGGTGCCTCAAGCATCGCTCTTTTTGTTTTGAGCGCACTTTCGGGTAGACCCAATCTTGTTCTATCTCGTTCTGTGACTGGTATAACTTTACAACCTGAAAATAGAGAATAGTTGGGATCGCAGTAAGTATGGATGTCTTTTAGAGACTTACCGAGCGATTTGAAGTGACGATTTATACTAGATAGCAACGGAGCTAAGAAGTTGGCTGAAATGTAAAAAAGAGGTTGCGAACTCACTCTGCCACCGTCATTTTGAGTTCTAGTGATAGTGCTTCTGGATCACAAGCATAGTTATCGAGTCGAAGGAAAAGAGCGAAGATATGGGTAAGCAGGAATGTGTCCTTCGCCGGCGTACGCCGATGACTGGACAGATATAATGAGCCTAGAACACATGGACGAAAACTGAGCAGACACACTGTGTGGACTCTCGTGGGACCTCGGTGAACCGCGAGAGTAGGCTGTCGACAATCATCTCTGGGATTTGTGACAGTTTTTCTTTTATTTCTGTCCGATCAATACTCTTCTTGCGAACAATGAAATCGCGGAAGCCGAGCATAGCAGCAACATAGAATATGATTTTCCTGAGCTGGATGGTGAATTTCTGTGGTGAGCATCAGAATGAAGAAGAGACGTACAACTCCTTCTTGTTCGCCTTCTGCTGTTCCCCAGAATACAGACGTCGTAAATGTGATTGACACCATCTTGAATATGCGAAAGGTAGTAAGGCTTTCCGCTCTTCATAAGTAGAGGCTTGATCAAAGGCGCTAACAGATATAGCTTTCCACTCCACGTCAGGAATGACAGATGATATCGGGTAGACTTCTGTGGGATCACTGGTTGTAGCATTGAACGCAGGTATAAGCCGCGTCTCATCTGCAAGCACTTTGGCTTCCTCTGAAACGTAGATGAATTCGGTACATGCATCCGGGGGGGCAACGAACAAGCTGTACCTTGTGTCATAAGACCAACAGCATTCTTATCTATACTCTCCGTAACAAAGTCCATAACACCTTCCATTGCGCCGACATCGATACGATTCCGTTCTTGAGCGCGAATAGAAGCTTTAGCTTTCTTGGTTCCGAAAGTTTCACCAAGAGCATTCCGCGCTTCGCGCCATTGGGTGGCAGTAGGTGCCGAGGCTGGTGGTATTGATTTAAGAGCTTTGACTGTTTGCGTGAATATGTAAGGTGTCGATATAGTTGGGTGGATGGTGAGTGTAGATGTCTTGGGATTGTGTAGGGCAATTACATATCTATCAAACCGAGGGAGTCAGCGTATAACAAACGATAGGAATAGACGATACATACCTGCATCCACCCTCAGCGGCTTTCCTTGTTTCCTCCTCATTCGAGACGAACTCGATGGAATCAGTCTCTCCGACCACAAGCACGTCCTGAGCAGTCTTTTGAGACTCGTCGGTCTTACTCTTTTTCTTCACATAGCAGCGAAATGCAGTATCATCCGGCACCTCGACTGCAGGAAAAGCAGCTATATTTCATTTGTCAAGTTAGTGAGAAGGACTAGGATGTAAATAGCTTGACCTGCCGAGAGCTACGCCAACTTCCCCAGATTTCGGGGCAGGCGATGCGATGGAAATCTTCAGCCCTGGCTCTGGGCTAACCTCTCGCTTGCGCTTCTTCGACGACTTCTTGTCAGGCGCCATTGCAGAGCCAAGTATCAGGGTGTAACGCGCAGTGCACAGTCCGCGGTGACTTGATCGCAGGCCAAAAAATTGGCTGCGTGCTTACCTAACGATAGATATGACGCGCCTCTTAAATCCACCACCAACTGGCAAGCTCGTTATCCCAAGTACTCAACGCTTCCCTCGATAATGGCTGTCAATCCAAACGAAGATACAGAATTGTGAGGCAAGTTGCTACCTGACAAGACGTGTTACTGACGGTTTCGATAGCAATGATGCTCTTCGGAAGCATGGCATCCTTCCACCAAAGGAGGCACCTCCTCCGTCCCCATCACCGCCTCCCTCGCCTACTCTATCCGATTTTTTGGATGACTTCAATCCATCGGAAATGCGGGAGCTGGCCGATGAGGCAAAGGATGATGAGACGGAACGCGCTATTCTAGCCCATCGTCGACGACTGCTTGAGCAAGAGAAGAAAGACGAGAGGAAGGCCAGATTTGGACGTGTATATCCTATTGCACGAGAAGACTACACCAGGGAGGTCACGGATGCCAGTTTGATCAACGAAGAGGACGATGATGATGAGCAAGGAACTGCTGTCGTATGTTTCTTGTACAAAGACGGGTGCGTGGATTCACTATCTCAATGAAGTGCCCCTCATTACGATCCCTTACTCTAGCATTCCACGAAGTGAGGTTGCCACGACGCATATACGCACTTTGGCTGCGCGATATCCTCGCACAAAATTTGTTTCTATCATTGGAGACAAATGTATCCCGAATTTGCCGGATACACGGGTACCCATGCTCATCATCTACAAGAAGGGTGATATAAGACAACAGATCACCGCTTGGGGTGCTGATAGGCCCAGAAAGCTTGAGGGTGAGTCCTCGCAATTCGGACAGATTGCTTGAATTTACGACCTTTTCTAGAACTGGAGGCGCTATTGGTGTCTTCTGGTGCCCTGATACCATCCGCAAAACCTCCTGCATCCAGGTCAAGGGACAACAGGGACTCTGATTCCGACGACGATGACGATGATCCGGACCCCTCCTCGCGGATGCGGTCTGCGGCGACGTCCACGAACCGACGGCCGGAGAAGAATCTACGACGAGGGGGGAAAGACGATGACGATTCGGACTTCGACTTTGATTTGTAGCATATATGTCATTTTTATTGCTATTTTGTATTCGTATTATGGGACAGTCAGAGGTCGTGTACGAAGTTCCAGCGCATAATTGACCGCGTCGGCAACTAATGAATGTACCAAACGATGTAGGAAAGTCCTCCAACTTTCTTCTGCTCCTGTTGAATTTCCTGAGAGTTGCTGACGTTGTTCTTGTTCCGTAAATGCAGGCGGCGCCGTTGGGGACAAGACCGAGCGTTTAGCGAAGCTATCCAAGGGATTCCGGTGGAGTGCGTGGCTGGTGTTGCCAGCACCGCGACTCTCGCAGCACCTTCCGGGACCTCCATTTTGCCAACAAGTAAATGACCTTCGCTGTTGTGGATGGGCTGTGTGGGATGAGTTTGTGAGATGAGGGCGAAAGCTTTTGTTCGTGCTCACCGCCAATCAGGCAGTTGCAGCTTTACATGACTCTTGTGCTCTGACCACCGCGACGACCCTCCAGTTCTGCCCTAGCATCTTGCTCTGCTAACCGTCTGTCTCATCTGTATTCGTGTTCATCTAACTAGGACGTCTAGTATTGCCATCATCGTGGTCGTCGATAGGGTCGACGAGTCACCTTGTCATCAAACACAACCGAGACAGACCTTCAAGAGGTCATTCTCATGCTTTTGTCGTAGACCATGATGTCTATACAGTCTCAAACGATGCTGAAGACAGAAGAAACTCCGTCTGCTGATCATTTGCATCACCGTGCAGACGCTTCCAAGACGGGTTGCTCCTCTGCGACAACATCTTCTCACCGAGTCAAGGGCGAACCTATGCCAGTCCCCCTTAACTCTTCACTCTCACCTTCATCTTCCAGCACAATGGGCGTTGATCCAGCTGTAAAATCTGAACCTAACTCGTCAAGGGCTCCCTCACCGCCAACACAACCCACGTCCAGCAAATTGAAGAGGTCCCCCAGCACGACCCCAACACCCGTACCCGCAAGCTCCTCTGCATCCAAATCTTCCACCCCTCAACCACAAACCTCTCAAATGGCCTCAAACTCACGAAAAGCCGCTCCTGCACCACCGCAGCTCATTGGTGATCTTCCCGTTGCGAGAGAAGAAGCGCTCAAGACATTCAACGAGATTATCGAAAACAACTATCAGTATAAGACATTGGGACGTTCCAGAGAACTTTTGGAGAGCATGACCTGTGATTGCATCTACGACCATGGTCAGTCCTTTTTTCAGACCCGTTTGGGGGATATCAGCTATTGTAGTTTTTCCGCCTTGTTCGGTTTTGTCTTTTGGGAGGTTCTGAGTTTCTGACGTTCTGACTCATGTGTCTGCCCCCCTTCGGTGTTATGTTGGAATAGGCGAAGACGATTTAGACAGAGCCTGTGGGCCCCATTCAGACTGCATTAATCGACTCACACAAGTGGAGTGTCTGCCGGATGACTGTCGGTGTAAGAGCTATTGTCAAAATCAACGGTATGTGTCTCTAATTTTGTTCCTCTCTCTTTTCTTCCGTTCATATTCCCCTCTTAGCTTTCAACAACGACAATATTCAGATATTCAGATCGTGAAGACGGAGAAGAAGGGATTTGGGTTAAGGGCTGAGCGAAATTTACCAAAGTGGGTTGTGCTTTTTATATGCTTACGGAACCTCACCTCGTATCAGAGATGCGTTCATATACGAATATGTGGGTGATGTAGTTAATCCACCGTCGTTCAAGAAGCGTATGCGGGAGTATGCGGAGGAGGGTATTCGACACTTTTACTTTATGATGTTGCAGAAAGACGAGGTATGTCTCATTTCAGTTTCATCCTTTTAAAACGCTTTAAAACGAATAATATTAGTTCATTGATGCTACAAAGAGTGGAGGCATTGGTCGATTTGCTAATCACAGTTGTAGCCCTAATTGCTATGTCGCAAAATGGACGGTTGGCAGACACGTGCGGATGGGCATTTTTGCGAAACGGGATATCAAGAAACACGAGGAGCTAACATTTAACTACAATGTCGATCGCTATGGGTGAGCCATCTGTGGTCCTCTTATATGCGAAGCTAAAGCCTTGTCCACAGACATCAAGCACAGCCCTGTTTTTGTGGTGAACCGAACTGTGTTGGCTTCATCGGTGGAAAGACACAAACCGATGTTGCGACACTGGATGACCTCTATCTCGATGGTACATGGATCTATGCATCTCGGGATGGTGACTGACCTCTTGTTCTGTAGCCTTGGGTATTACCGACGAGGCTGAGCTCTCAGAACTCAAAGGTACCAAGAAGAAGAAGGGAAAGAAGATTGACGACCCAGACTTCATGGTATGTCGCACCATCGATGGTCTCATCGCATGGCACTTATTCATTTGCAGCCACAAATGAAAGCTATTGTGGAGAAGGACGTACCGAAGGTCGTGCAAGCTATTCGACAGACCCAAAGTCGCAAGGTCCTCATCAAATTATTGACACGGTTGAAGGTACGTGCCATCTCTTTGACAGGGAACCCTCATTGCTAACGTATGGTTGTTGGATAGATTACGGAAGACCAGGGTGCCCTTCGACAAGTTATGCGATTGCGTGGCTATAGCCTTATGACAAACGTTTTGGACGACTACTTGGAGGACGTCGAAATGATCACGCTAGTATGTTGTGGGCGCTTATCGGTGCTGCATCCTCGATTGACGATGGCTCATAAAGGCGATGGAATGTATGTCACTCTGGCCGCTGCTCAACCGCAACAAGGTGGAGGATTCACAAGTGAATCTATCTGTCAAGAAATGCACGGATCGGGAAAACGAGACCGTCAAAGGCCTTGCCCAGAAGGTAACGCTATTTTGTCAGTAGTTTCGACCTTGCTTGCTCATGCTTTCCATAAGTTGTTGGATCATTGGGACACATTACCGACATACAACCGGATACCAAAGCGTACGATTCAGGTAGTTTCATAATTCTTTTTTCGGGTCACAACAAGCTAACCCGTCCTCAGGGAGATGATACGGTCGATACGCCAACGTTAACAATATCACCTGATGAACATGCCTCGAAACGTCAACGATTTGAGCTTGACCAACCTGCCATGCCAATTGTCAAGCCACTGGGTTGGATGCGAGGTTTCCGCCCACCACCGGCACCAGTTAATTTAGCTCTACTCATACCACCACCACCGGTGCAACCGTTGAAAGTCGGTCCCTCAAAAGAAGATATTCAAGCAGTCATCACAGCTGCAGCAGAGGCCGCGGCTGCTGAGGCTGCTGCCGCCGCCGAGGCAGCGAAAGCGGCTTTGGAGAAGGAGGCTGCCACGGCGAATGGTGGCAAGAAGAAATCTCGGAGTGGAGATGCGAATAAGAGTCCGAAGAAAACGTTGACGACAGAGGAGAAAGAGGCGAACAAGGAGAAGAGGTTGTTGAAGCTTGTGGGTGCGGTGGTGGTCAAGTGTATGTCAAAGTATTCGAAGACCTTTGACCATGATGCTTTCAAGAAGCATGCGAAAGAGGTGGGTGGGCCTGTCTCATCTTTTTGACCTGTTGTTGATATCAGATATCGTCACAGCTGACCCAAGTGATCGCCGACAAAGAGAAGAAATCACAGAGCTACAAAGACGGCAAGCTTGAGACGTTGTCGGATGAGAAAGTGACCAAGATCAAGAAGTTCTCGAAAGAATATATTTCCAAGATCGTACGAAAAATGGAGAAGAAAAAGGAGGAGAAAAAACATCACTCAAGGCCTTCGTCGTCTGTTGCAACAGAAGGCGGCGCTAGTTCTGCTACTCTGCTGGATACACCAAACTCTGGCGATGGTTTTGGTGACACAGAGATGAAGGATGTAGGAGGGGATGATGATGTTGTGGATATGGAGGAAAGCGACACTGATAACGAACCGGATGCTGGTCGTGGAACGGAAAACGGGAACCCTGTTGATCACGTCCACGAATCAGAAGATGATCTCGAACTTGAGGAGTTGGCGGGCGACGATGGTGTGGACAGTTCATTCATCCAGGTTCCTCCATCCGCCAGAAAAGGGCCTCGACAGCAGAATCACTGGGGCCATCGTGATGGTCGACGGACGGATTCGTATAGGCCGGATACCTACACACCAAGAGTTAAGAGTCGAGACTCGAGAGATGCCATGGACACGGAGGAATCCTACTCGCATTCACCCACGTCGTCTTCACATTCGAGAAGGTTGTCAATAACGGATCCAAGGCGACGACCGGCTTCCTCTTGATTCCTCTTTATCGCGTTCCTCTGCTGTGGTCTCTCGTCCTCTCTTACCTCGTCGCTCCTTGCATTTACGGATCCTTCCTAATCCGACTGCTTTCCTATTGCCGCCGTGATGTTCACTGCCTGTCCGTCGTTTGCTTGGTTATTCCTATTTACCGTCCCCATGCGTCATCGTCGTTGTCGTTGCTTTTCCCTCTGCCCCTTCACTTCCCGTCCTAAACTCCGTAACACTACCCAAACATCTCATTATGCAGCCATAATCCCCATCCCCTTACCCTCCAGATGCTCTCACCTATAGTGTATATTACAATTCATTGTTAATTCAGGACATTGTGATTCCTCTTTACCTGCGTCCTCGATTACCCCCCACCCACCCACCATTCGTCCATCATATCCTTTCTCATGGATTGTTGTCTCGTTCGGAGACACCTTCTAACATCATCTTGTTACCAGGGATAATCGCCGCACTCTTACTTTGTCACCCTGTTCCTCCATATATAAGAACGTCCAGATACAAATAAGTTTATGTAGCCCCTCTCTCACTCAATCCACTTTGGATCTTCTCGTACATTAGCTCCATCCGACTTGTGTTCCTGTTCGATACTTTCATACCTTCTGACTTCTCTTTTGAATTGGTTCTTTCTTCAGTCTCTTTTGGGTTCAGATAGCTAGTTCGTGATAGTGCTCTCTAGTACATACTACATCGGTATATATAAACCTTTGCTCTTTTTCTTTTGGCTTCCTTTTGTGATAACTAGATTACATGATAGGTGTTGATATGTCATATTGCTGTCTGACATTTCTAAAGGTAGCGCCCAGGGTATCGTCGCAGTCAGGACGGCTATATAGTGATTATTGCACGAGGTTGACACTGGTTCCCGATGCCTCTAGTTCTTTAAGATTCGAGATGGTCGTGTCGGCGATGTTTTGGAGGGCTTCGCGGGTCAAAAATGCTTGGTGACCACTAGAGCGGGTGTAAGCTGGTAAGTGACCTCTCGAAGCGTTGGTGGCAAGCAAAACTCACGTCATGTACACATTATAGAAGGATAGCAGCCGTGCAAAGTTATCGTCTTGAATGATCTTTGCACTTGAGTCGATGAAAAAGTAGGACGATTCTTTCTCGTAAACATCCAGGCCTACAGCACCGACGTGGCCGCTTTTAAGCGCCCTGGACCAAACGTCAGTTTATCTTCCACACGAAAGACGATATGAATAGAGCTCACCGAATCAGGGCATCCGTATCAATCAACCCTCCTCTCGAAGTATTCACCAACACGACACCCTTCTTCATCTGCCCCAAGGTAATGTCGTTTATCAGATAATTTGTATGTTCGTTCAACGGACAATGCAGTGTCACAATGTCCGCCTCCCCCAACAACTTCTCCAAAGTCGGCACATAACTGATGCCGTAGTTCTCCGCCTCCTTACTTGGATAGGGATCATATGCAAGAACCCGACAATCGAATCCCTTCGACAATATCTTCCCTGTCAACAGCCCGATTTTACCTGTTCCGATGACGCCAACTGTTTTACCAGTAAGGTTGAAGCCCAAGAGACCGTCTAGAAGGAAATTTCCTTCACGAACTCTGTTATAGGCTTTGTGGTATTTGCGGATAACGGTTAAGATCATTCCAACTGCGAACTCGGCGACAGCGGAGGGAGAGTAGGCAGGTACGCGGACAACCTGGAGAGCGTGTTTGGTGGTGGCGACGAGGTCGACATTGTTGAATCCTGCACAGCGGAGAGCGATGTATTTCTAAAGGTGACGAGAAACACAGTAAGCACATTGGGCTTGAAGCAATGGACAGGGGTAAGGATATGAGGTACGTACCACACCGTGTTGATGCAACGATTTCACAACCTCAGCATCACAAGTGTCGTTTACGAAAATGCAAACAGCGTCGTGACCATCTGCCAGTTGAGCTGTGTACTTGTCGAGTCTGGCATCGATAAAAGTGAACTCGAGGCCAGATCCTTCTGGATTGGCATCCTGCAGGGAATCCAAGTCGTACTGACAAATAAAGCCTCAGAAATGACAGCCCAGACAAGAATAGACATTACACACCTTCCTCGTGCCAAATATTGCGACCTTCATTGGATGTTGTAATTAGTTTCGTGGGGAAAGCGGTTGATATCCCGATGTCGAGAGCTGAGATAGGGGGGGGTTTGGAAGAAGCCCGTCGTTCGGAGGGTATTAATAATTCCAACCTTATTTTTGCTTGATTATCGCTTCATCCCAATCTCGGATTATGGAAAGAACGAGGTTTTGTGGCAAAGTCGAATTGATCACCACTCAAGCTCAGATCGCGAATTTTGGATTCCAGAACCGCCTGGACTCAATGGGGGCACATGCGGCAACAAAAATAGGGCGCAGCGTAGAAAACACAGAAAAGCGACGTACAGCACTGCCATGGGTGAATGTGAATGGATGGCCTAGACCCAATCAACGTGACGAAGTCGCCCAGCGCGGTCACGGACAAGTGTCCAGACTCCAATCCATTGAATTTGAACCCAACAACTCATGAGGTCAGTCGAAGCTTGAACGTTTGAACGTTTGGACGAAGTTCAAAGCTGTTCAAAGCTTCGGCTACCAATCAGAAGTTTGTGGTGATGGCATCTTGTTGACACTTTTTGTTCTGTTCTCTGACTGCTGTTTCGTTCTCTACAGTATACGAAGATTGCACCGAAGAAAAAAACAAATCATCAAAGCGCTTTGTTTGCTCTTTACACGCTCTCTTCGGTATACATCTACCAAAATGAGATGAATTGCCAGGGGATGATTTTTGGCAAGGACCGTGTAATCAAAGGCGAAGAGGATGGGCGACTAATTAATGAACTCTCAGTACGATATCAAGATTCTGTATCGGGTCAATGTCTAATCCATATTGCAGGGAACTATTCCCTATATGTCCAGAAGGCGCCTTGTATGTTGGGAAGACAACATAAGGTTCTCTCCGCGCCTTCTCAATGACATGGAAGCCGCTTTTTGGGTTATGCTCCTCGAATACCTCAACATTGCCCAGACAGAGCTCAAAGCAGACTATTCCTATAGGAATGGCTGGCCTATGGCTGACAACCTCTTCTCAGACGACACATCAGTTGTCTTGGACGCCAAGCAGCTTATCACGTTCTTAGTGGTGAAAGCAACGACGTCGACGATCATGCTTTTTTAGGACCTTTCAAAACCCTTTTTCAAACTTTTTGGAAATGCAGCCGGCCGAACCCAACAGTATTTCTGAACGAGACTGTCACATCGTCCTGGGAGAAAATTATGGTTGAACTGAAAGCAGGCGATGAAATTTCCGCATGGGGTGACTGGAGAATGTTCCTTCAGCTCGGTATGCATCGCTGCACAATCACGAACTGGTAGCTGGTCAGAAAGCGTCGATAGTCTCTGTAAGTCACGTATTATAATGGATCGATACTTGCCTTAACTTATAGGACAGGTTGGCCCCTTGAATATTACGAGAAGGCCGTCGGACGTGGTGTTATACCTTCATCGGAAGCGAAAGTGTTCTTGGATAAGGATTCTGTTGGCAGCCACGGCACTAATATCGCTCACCAAGCACTTAACGTATCTCTACCTCTTGCGAGTCTCGCTGCAACCGCTTTACATGAAGAATCTCCACCATGATCTGCGCAGTTCTTATGCAATCGGACTCAAATAAGATCACCCAGTCCAGGAAGATATATCAGGGAATTATCGTCAATGGAGACTACGCCGTCGGTCGGACTCACGATGGAATAAACTCTCAGTAAGGTTTGGAGTATTTTTGTTGAACCGAAAAGGAGGCCCGGGATCTCACCTCGTAACTCACAGTGATGTACTTGTGCCCGCTGCTGCCTGAGAAACTATCTCGCACCTCCAGCAGCCCATATCCCGTCAAGTATTCACTCACGCGTTCTTTTGACCACGGTGCCACCATCAATACTATCACCACATATTCCACAACGAGAACGCTGATGAAGGATCGACCGATGTTGATCCTTCCGGTCCTGATGTGGGCTTAGCACTAATAGATACTGTCTTCAATTTCTCGAGAAAAGCGTCACTCGAGCTAACTTGAGCTTGGGTTGATCGAGGCGACGCGAGAAGCTGTGGCGACCACACCTGTTGCCACCATTGAACGCATCATTTCCTAAGTTAGGCAAGAGCTGCGTATTGTGGCCTGGATACGTTCTAATCAGAGAGTATTGAATCGAGAATGCAAGGATAGAAACACGCGTCGAGCGGCGAGAACAATTCCTGAACAAGGCTGTTGTAGAAGTGGGCAAGCATCAGGACGCGCCAAAGACGCCAGCCTGAGATCGGTATCCATTCTTTTTTACTTTTAATCCCCAAACTTTACCCGCATACCTCCAGTGTGCAGGCAATATCCTCGTCATAAACCCTACTGGTATAAAATAAGGCAACTACCTCACCCGCGGCCAATGACTTATGTTTCTCACTCTTGTTACTGTATTAGGGG